>NQII01006187.1:110985-124680 GCA_002778355.1 Clitarchus hookeri | reverse complement strand
GGGTTCCATTTGGGAATAATTGCGGGGTGGACGTTGGCGTTTTCCAGCGGTTTTTCTGGAGATACTTCCGTTTCCGCGGCCCTTTCATTCTGACACTGCTCCATACTCACCTCATTCCATCGCCCTCCCGCGTTCAAGACTTTGCTGGACCAAAACCTATCAACTCAACTTTTACTTCTTTATATTTCACTTGTTCGGTCTTAATTTTGTTCTCGTATTCCCCATTCATTCCCTATCTTTATTTCTATTTCTTCCTGTTTGTCACTCTCTTAAAGAGACCTAGGTGGAGAGTGGAAGGGGAAGAGGTAGCGAGTGAGAGAGAGAGAGAGAGAGAGAGAGAGATAGAGAGAGACTATATTTAATTAAGCTGAGAGTAAAAAAGAAACATGATTTATTAAATTGTTTTTATAAAATATTAAATTTTAAATTTTCCTTGGAATAAAACAGTTACAGTGATAGAAACAGAAGCCGGCACACTCGATCATGCCATGAACCATAAATTGCATTCAAACAATCTGGGCTGAACTGCGAAAATCAAGCAACGTCTGCGGTAGATACACACGTGAGCATATGTGTGCAGTATCAGGTAAGTTCAGTTGTGTGTGTACCTGATTGTGAGTTCGCATAACGCCTGAAGTAACCCGTGCGCAAATACGAACCCATTCCGGTCTATTAAACTACACGCTGGCAGATTTCTTTCTCCCTTTCATTTGCGAGCAGCGTAATAACCATGAGCTGCATCGCCACTTGTTTGCCGGTGCGTGATTCCGTTTACACGTTTCAGAAGCGCTCTGGTGGAACATTTACACACTGAATTAAACATGGCAGTCCTATTAACATAATCGAGTTAATTTACACTAGCTGCCCACGGCGGTTTGAGAGAGAAAAATACACGCTTCCACTCGCTTACCCTGGCAATTTTACCAAGGAGCGAATTGTTTATTTTTTATTTTGAAAACCTACAAACGATAACACTTTCGCTTCAGTTCTTGATGTTCACAAAGAATTTAATAAATTACACAGACTAAACGTAGTTGTGCATTTGAAAGTGCAAAACTTTGTGCGTTCAGAATTTAAAGGGACCTTTTTTCTCTTTCTGGCGTTAAAATATTCACAATATGAATTCTTGGTTAATAACTCCAAATAAGAAAATAAAAGAATTCCCCATGGCAAGTGTTTCGAAAAAGAGATAAGAACTAAAATAAATATCACAGATATGTATCTGTTCAGAAAAACACTATAGTGTACATATAAAACGGGTAAACTGAAAATAGATGTTAAATAATTTAAATTATGTGACATAATACAATTGTATATAACATTTGTAAACTTGCTTTCGTAATAGATAATTCTTTACAGTTTGAGACAGTAAGCTGCTCAAACAGATCAACTCAATAATTATTTTGAAGAGAAATAAGAGCAACTACAGAGTGTTGTACGTATATATATATATATATACTTATATATATCTGTAAGTGAACCGAATTAAAAATACTGAATCAAGGGTGGTAATGCTGTTAGTTAATAAGTGCGTATTAAAGGCCCTGATTAACGGCTTGAAATATATTTATATTATTTTAGGCATGTCTTTGATACAAAATAAAATAGCCCCCTCCCTAAGCAGACTGAATCCGAAAAAGAAACATAATCGGTAATCTAACACTTTATGCCCAATAACTATCATGAACTTTGGGGTCAATCATATTCATAAGTATACAAGAGAATTAAGAATTCCAAACTAACAGGTAAATAAATAAAGTGATCATTGAACAGTGGGTCTGTATTTTAGAGTATTACAATTGCTGTTTATAGAGCTAAACTTTGACAGGATTTTATTTTCCGTGACACCATGCTACTTAAAAAAAATCGTAAATGTGGAGATAGCCTTGAACGCTCGTTAACTTCAAAGAAACTTAAATTAATGTACGTTAATATGGATTAAAAAAAGAGTTATGGTTATTAATTATAACAATTTGCTATTACTAAATGATAAATTTGAATGGAAGAAGACTACTTCAATCACAACGTAGCAGGTATACTATATTAGCTGCTACGGTTTTAATCACGACTAGCTGTGCTCGCGGCTCCGCTCGCGTTGAATACTGAATTATCGCTTACGCCTTTTTTAAAATTAATAATTGAATTCAAAATTCGCAGTGGACTCGCAATAAATACACGTACATGCTCGAACGTGATTAGTTTGTTACTAACGACGCGAGCCGACTGAGTGCCGGCCGAGCGCACGCGACTCGTGTTACAGCCCCCCACCCTCCCCTCATCCTTGTGATTCCACACGCCGCCTACATGGCTCTCCACGTCCGCGTACGGTCAACCGACTCGCGAAAAATTACTTTTCACAAAACGTTTGATATTGTTCCATCTTTAACGGTTTAGACAGCATATTGCAAGAGAGCGTGCTGGCGGAAAACTTTTTTCCTACTTGATTCACTATTATCGTCACTGCTTATTCAAAACGCAGTGCAGGTCCCTCAGACTGCAGGCTCTGTCTGTACGTGGCGCCCAGTCGGCGGATGCGACGATCTTCTCTATCTGTAGTACGCCTGGCAAGACCAGTACCTTCTCGACGTCACGTGCGACCTCTACGTACACTGTAGAAAACAATTCTGGTAAACTGCAATGGAAGTTTTCAACCTATACACTGTATGGGAACAATACCACACATCAAACTGCAGATATAGGAATCTTTAGCGTCGCTACTATACACAGTTGGGAACTTCCCTACGCATTGGACTGTTTCCTGAGCAAATGTAGAAACGCTACAATGAATGTACAGGGGGGAACATGACCGTTCCCGCTTTCTCACTAAAAGCATATACACTGTTATGGTAAATTTCTGAATAATTGTCTTAGAGTGATCCACTCCTGCACACAGCGTGTCTCAGTGGTGACCGCAAGGCCAAGATGAATGGCTGTACGACGAGCAGACCATCCGGCTTCGCGCAGTCCGGCCATGCGACCGCGCTCCGACAAGTCTAGGTGGTGATTCTTACGCGAGAACGACGCCGTGGCATACTGATCCGCCTGTTAACACGCAACATTCAGCTTTTCCATCCTCTTGTACGTCCCTTTCAAGCAATGGCTGTTGGCGACAGCACCTCCTATAGCATGGCACGTGTTGCAGCAACGTTCTGCGTTATTTGCATTGCGCAATTAGTACTCTGCGTCGTCTTGATTTTATTGCAAATGGATGACACGTATNAACGTTCTGCGTTATTTGCATTGCGCAATTAGTACTCTGCGTCGTCTTGATTTTATTGCAAATGGATGACACGTATTGGTGTAGCGATTTATATGGACAGCAGTGTATTTAATGTGCGGTTAGTATACAGAAAAAAACCATCCGTGATTAATGAACACAGAGATTCCAACTGTATTTAGAAACATCAACTCTGATATAAATAAAACGGCGAAGTTCATCGTACTGTCAGACAATAACGAAAGCATTGTAGGACCGTACTGATGGAATTCTTAATAATCATGCATTTTGCAAACAAATTCAAACCGTTAAATAGCTTGTCTTCTTGAAATTAAAAGTGAAATACTCTTATTCTACGCACTGTTAACATTTTAAATGTAGGTAGTTTTATATTAAGTAATGAATTGTATAGATTGAATATAAAATCGACATTTACTTCTTTTTCTGGAATTTATATTTATAGTTCTCGCTGTTTTTAGTAGGTGAGTCGGTCGAAGAAATTAGTCTTACTTAAAAAATTTACCTACCTTCCCACAAAATAAGTATGCATGAATGGTGCACTATAAACCCGAATTTAGCACGAATTATTGGAAATGTCGGACGATAAAGCCTCTGACGTACTGACGAGTAGCCAAATTATATTGAATTTTGAGCAAGTGCTTCGGTATAGTGATTTTCGTTGGCATTCAGGGGGAATCACAATTTATCGAACGAAAAATACTAGCTGTGATAATTATTAAGTTGGTATTGAATTTCAGTGAACTTTTATCACTGCTTTTACTGACTTGGAGCCATTTTGTTTTTTACAGTTGCCAGTCTACTGAAATACTCTGGCATTATTGGTTAAGACCTACAGTTTGCATCGTTGCTATAATTCGTTACATCTCAATTTTTTTCATTAAAGATTTATGCAACTTTACATTTAAAGGGATCGAAATCATAGAGCTGGAATATAAAAAATTATAACTAAACCTTAATGTTTCTAGCGCATTATAGATTCGTAACCACAGGCGTGTTATTTCTGTAATTTCGGTTTGTATATTACAAAATTCACGTAAGGTATATCTAGAGATTACCTAACATCGGAAACAGCACTTCACTTTAGTTCATAAAAATGGCTAGATCGAGCTCGTTTGACAATTCTGTGATTTATTTTTAATTTAAAGAATATACGATTACACATAAGGGCACGAACTTACACGTACATGTTCGGAACTGATTTCATTCTGTTGACTGCACATTTTTAATAAGTATACACTGTTCTTCCAAGAAGCGTAGAGTTATTTACGTATACATAAACTTGTACCTATAACTATTCATTTACAAGCTCTGATGAGGGCATTAGTATTGTATTTTCTGCAGATACTGCTTTACCTTATTGGGGTTTGTAATTTGCGTTGCCATAGAAACCGTGTTACTATTCAATGTATACCAGATGCAAATTTTATTTTAAGGCCTTTTTCGTTATAAAACTCCATGCGATCCCAAATGCTTTAATTTTTCAACAGCTTCAGAATTTCTGAGAGACTGTACCATTTGCTCTAATTTCTGGCAGACAGTTTGTCTCGCCTTGGCCATGCAGCAATGACGGACTATGTTCACTTTTTAAGTCATATTTCGCTAAGATTATGTCTTTTTTTCCCACGTATTCTTAATTTGCTTCAGAGTAGAATCACCACTCACGAACTTCGTCCTTAAGCTTCTGCATTATAAAAATGATCAACTGATTGTGTACATTTTGTATGTTTATCTAGCAAAATGTCGCAGAAAATTCAAATACGTACATTTTCTTTTTTCTGTAATTACACGGTGTATACTGGAAAAAGAAATTATATTTTGCATCTAAAATTCCTAATTACATTTTGTAACGAGAATGGTGTAAAATCATGATTTGGTTGCATAAAGACTGGAAAGGTGAAGACATCTATGAGATTATTTGGTAAATATTTTACCTACAGCGGACTGAGCAGTGTGTATTTTGTAATATTAGGTTTGTTATTTACGGTTTAAAATGGAAATACAGAATGTCATTAAAATACAACGTAATAATCATATTAAGTTAGAGGTTAGAAAAGGAAGCCAATATTTAAATGAAACAGAATGCAGAATCTACATTCGCTTATACGAATATCGCGTGTACGAATGCTTAAATCCTCACGTGTAATGAACATTTGTATTTCCAAGAAACAGCTAAAATCACACATACTTACATGTTTCTTTTCTTTTGTAAAGAAAGATAATAAATATAATGCTGTAAAAATATGAAATTTATTTCAAAATAAGTGTAAGATGTACACAGTACAAGAATATTTCGACGCCACGTTGATTTTTTTTTAAAGGGTTTTCTGCACAGCTGAGGTAGAGACAGTACAAAGAAAAATGCGTTTCAACCAAGATACATNATTTTTTTTTAAAGGGTTTTCTGCACAGCTGAGGTAGAGACAGTACAAAGAAAAATGCGTTTCAACCAAGATACATTTTGAAAGTCTTTTACAATTTCAGAGTGACTGTAGCTATATGATTATCTGATTTTCTACAGTAATAAACATACTAGCACCAAACCGTTTTTAATTAAAGATAGGGCGGCACGACTATATATTCTATGACCAGAATGCTATCTTAATTGATAGCAATTAAATACGTTTTCCGCAATAATGATGATATGCTTATGCAAACACGTGAGTATAGCTGCTTCTCGAACAACTTGGCTTTTTGCACAGACTGAAACTAGTGACCTCTGATACTCACATCACTCTACTTGACAATTCGAAAAGCAATTATTGCGCTTTTGTCACTTTTCACTAAGTAAGGAAATATTTAGTCTCGCATTCTAAGAATACTAGGTCAATTCAAGACCCCGAACAACACACAAGTGAAAGAATCACTCGTTCATAGATGCGAAACGCTGAGGAACCACAAACTAATGTTATTCCACACAACAACGTAACTTCCACCGCAAGTAGTCTGTTGGTGCGGCGCCATTGTACTGGAGAGGTGTAAGCGTTCAGCATGTCTAGTCGACATGGTTCTCATTTTACATTATACATCAATATTTATACTTTAGAATAAAAATTGATATCCTTAGAGATAACTATTGCCAAATTATTTTTATTTAATGAAAAATTATTTTAATAATTTTCAAGATACGGATTTTAACATTCTTCATTATTAAATCATTTATCAACATATACACATCCGCGGTCTACTGAATTATCTCATAACCATTAATTTGTAGTACTGAAGGACTGTAGTTCATTTTCTGAATGACGAAGTTATATTTGTGTTGTTGTGTGTTGATCATATTTTCTTGATAATTTGGTCTTGTCTCCTGAATGTACTATAGGATGCATATTTATTTACGCTATATTTATTTGTTTTAAAAACTAACAAATTGCACCTTCATGGATAAATTGCCCATTGTATGTTAATTAATAATAAGTTGTAAGTAATATAGAAACAATGATAAATCCTATTAATGGTTTAATATATTATTTGTAATTGTTATCACATTAGCGTTATATGATTTGGTTCAAATTGTAACATTTGCATGGATCTATATACTCCAGAACAGGCTTGCAAAAATATGCAGCAGATGGTGAATATACTGGTAATGGAATTGAGTAGGATAACATAAAATCGTTGCTTGAATCCCTTCGTATCTGCATAGCTTTACTTTATTAATTAAATTAATACTAATTTAGTACAAAATTGTACAGTTCCTGAGAATTTATGTGGTCCAGTAGTTTTACTGTTAGAATATTGTGTTTGTCAGGAAAAAATAAAGGAAACAAGAATTACGTAGTACACAACTGTCATGTTTCTTAAACACGCGTTTGTTTATTTCGAATTGTTTTTACTGGCATGTATATTTGCTGAAATTTTAACTTTATAAAATTCTAAAGCCAGGAAAAAAAATAAATCTATTTTAACTAGTTGTTAAAGGTAAACGAATAACCGTGTTTTATTACTAAGATAAGAAGCAGTTTATTCACAATATGTGGGAGTAATTCCATTTTATGGGAATTTTTATTTAACTGTAGTATAAAACTACGTTGGCTTTAAACGAATTTTACATACTATTACATAGGTAGCTTAATCAGACTATGTTCGGAAATTAAAGTACTATTATTCATTGAAAAGCAGAAACAATATAAATTGTGTCTGGAATGCATCATTAAATACATGGACATTAATGAAACTTAATTGCGGACTAAACTGGAAATAGACTGGAAAATGCCAATCGAAAACTTCGCCAAAAACTAGCAGACTGGTATGAAGCAAGCCTGGGAAAGAAAAACCTATTTAAGCCACTACGATTTACAGAAATGCCGAATGTGAAACGAAAATTGACTGCGAACATACAACTGTACTAAACTCAAAACCCACCAAACCATATCAAATCACTGATATTTGCAATACGTAAGTGTGAATACCGTAGAAACTCATTTGAGGTACTGAAGATACTTGAGTGGAAACATTTGTCGTTGCAGAGAAATGAAGTGAAACACATTTTAAACACATCCGATTTAACTTGAACTAAGAAATTCGTGAGTTGTTTGTTTTGTGAGTCAGACTTTCACCAAGAGATAACTATTTTTGCAGTCATATGACTTTCCGTCTTAGTAATATTTNTACACACATCACAACAAGGTAACTTCCACCGCAAGTTGTCTGTTGGTGCGGCGCCATTGTACTGGAGAGGTGTAAGGGTTCAGCATGTCTAGTCGACATGGTTCTCATTTTACATTATACATCATTATTTATACTTTAGAATAAAAATTTATATCCTTAGAGATAACTATTGCCAAATTATTTTTATTTAATGAAAAAATTATTTTAATAATTTTCAAGATACGGATTTTAACATTCTTCATTATTAAATCATTTATCAACATATACACATCCGCGGTCTACTGAATTATCTCATAACCATTAATTTGTAGTACTGAAGGACTGTAGTTCATTTTCTGAATGACGAAGTTATATTTGTGTTGTTGTGTGTTGATCATATTTTCTTGATAATTTGGTCTTGTCTCCTGAATGTACTATAGGATGCATATTTATTTACGCTATATTTATTTGTTTTAAAAACTAACAAATTGCACCTTCATGGATAAATTGCCCATTGTAAGTTAATTAATAATAAGTTGTAAGTAATAAAGAAACAAAGATAAATCCTATTAATGGTTTAATATATTATTTGTAATTGTTATCACATTAGCGTTATATGATTTGGTTCAAATTGTAACATTTGCATGGATCTATATACTCCAGAACAGGCTTGCAAAAATATGCAGCAGATGGTGAATATACTGGTAATGGAATTGAGTAGGATAACATAAAATCGTTGCCTGAATCCCTTCGTATCTGCATAGCTTTACTTTATTAATTAAATTAATACTAATTTAGTACAAAATTGTACAGTTCCTGAGAATTTATGTGGTCCAGTAGTTTTACTGTTAGAATATTGTGTTTGTCAGGAAAAAATAAAAGAAACAAGAATTACGTAGTACACAACTGTCATGTTTCTTAAACACGCGTTTGTTTATTTCGAATTGTTTTTACTGGCATGTATATTTGCTGAAATTTTAACTTTATAAAATTCTAAAGCCAGGAAAAAAAATAAATCTATTTTAACTAGTTGTTAAAGGTAAACGAATAACCGTGTTTTATTACTAAGATAAGAAGCAGTTTATTCACAATATGTGGGAGTAATTCCATTTTATGGGAATTTTTATTTAACTGTAGTATAAAACTACGTTGGCTTTAAACGAATTTTACATACTATTACATAGGTAGCTTAATCAGACTATGTTCGGAAATTAAAGTACTATTATTCATTGAAAAGCAGAAACAATATAAATTGTGTCTGGAATGCATCATTAAATACATGGACATTAATGAAACTTAATTGCGGACTAAACAGGAAATAGACTGGAAAATGCCAATCGAAAACTTCGCCAAAAACTAGCAGACTGGTTTGAAGCAAGCCTGGGAAAGAAAAACCTATTTAAGCCACTACNTGAATTGTGTCTGGAATGCATTATTAAATACATGGACATTAATGAAACTTAATTGCGGACTAAACAGGAAATAGACTGGAAAATGCCAATCGAAAATTTCGCCAAAAACTAGCAGACTGGTTTGAAGCAAGCCTGGGAAAGAAAAACCTATTTAAGCCACTACGATTTACAGAAATGCCGAATGTGAAACGAAAATTGACTGCGAACATACAACTGTACTAAACTCAAAACCCACCAAACCATATCAAATCACTGATATTTGCAATACGTAAGTGTGAATACCGTAGAAACTCATTTGAGGTACTGAAGATACTTGAGAGGAAACATTTGTCGTTGCAGAGAAATGAAGTGAAAAACATTTTAAACACATCCGATTTAACTTGAACTAAGAAATTCGTGAGTTCATTGTTTTGTGAGTCNGAGGAAACATTTGTCGTTGCAGAGAAATGAAGTGAAAAACATTTTAAACACATCCGATTTAACTTGAACTAAGAAATTCGTGAGTTCATTGTTTTGTGAGTCAGACTTTCACCAAGAGATAACTATTTTTGCAGTCATATGACTTTCCGTCTTAGTAATATTTNATTGTTTTGTGAGTCAGACTTTCACCAAGAGATAACTATTTTTGCAGTCATATGACTTTCCGTCTTAGTAATATTTTACGTTCAGTCCATTTAAATAATCATAATGTTATACGAGAAACATATTCCTGAAACTAATTGATTCCAATTCGAAGTCAGGTCATGACGGAGAATGTACTCCATAGAAAATAACAGTTTCGTCAAGTTACAAATATGACCATGTCAATGTACGAAAGTCAATACAAATACACTGGCAGTTTTGGTTTACTGATTCGCAGATGCCAAGTACCAGTGAAAATCATAGTATTAATTTTCATTTTAGTCATTTAGTGCTCTTCTTTTCAGTCACTGTGTTATTAAAGTAGACTGTATGAAATTTGCCAATAATGTATTATTACTGGCTACCGATNTCTTCTTTTCAGTCACTGTGTTATTAAAGTAGACTGTATGAAATTTGCCAATAATGTATTATTACTGGCTACCGATGTCAATATCATAACTGTATTTTAATCAAAGGGAGAATGAAATTTCTGAGAGAATGTAAGGGAAAAGCTACCAAAACNGTCAATATCATAACTGTATTTTAATCAAAGGGAGAATGAAATTTCTGAGAGAATGTAAGGGAAAAGCTACCAAAACTTACTTATGATTGGCCTCTGAACAATTAGCACTTAAACCTGGCATTCAAAAAGAACAATATTTTTCTCACAATGAAAACAATCAAAATGTGCTATATAAACCAACTTAAAAATTACCTAATACAAATTAATTTAATTACTTTCGTGTAATAAAATCGTTGTATTCAATTTACANAAACCAACTTAAAAATTACCTAATACAAATTAATTTAATTACTTTCGTGTAATAAAATCGTTGTATTCAATTTACACTATTCATTATTCATAGCACAACATTTGCAAGAAAATTCAAGACAAATAAATAACTTGCTTTTGTAGGAATTCGGGTCAATTGTGTAAAACGTGTGTACAATATCAGTATGTCTTCATTCAACACAAATTTTCGCAACATAAAACAAGACAGTGTTAGGTCCTAAACTGTGATACGAACACATATTATNTATATATATATATATATATATAATACAACATTCGCATTTGTAAAATTTTCTGAAGTCAACAAATATAAAAACAATATTACTGATATATATTTAGTTTTTTGGGAGGTCGAGTGGACGCTGCGCAGGAGAGTAATCCAGGCACCACACATTCTGAGTTGTCTAACAGCTGATCATATTATAGGCGTGGTTTTGTAACCATGGCATGCGCAATGGAAGGTTTTTTTCTCAGTATAGGTGTGTGTGCATGCACATGTGCGCATATGTATATTTTAACGCACACTCGTATGTATAAATTCATAACGCATTTTTTTCTCCTTTACCAATAATAATGCTATAAACTTTAACTACTTGACATAAAAGGCATCAGGTGGGTATAAAAAAGATAACAATTTAAGTGATGACAATTTTTAATACCGTACATTTTTGAAATTTGGTGGATCGTACTGTTTATACATTTAATAATTTATTTAACAGGGTAACATCATATAAGTATTTCAAGCACTACGTAGATAGTAATAAAAGTGGCACACATTCCAAATATCGTTCATTCAAAATGTTTAACTCCTGTCTCCCAAAATGTTTGAAAATCCTCTGTCTACAGACGTTATAGGGCGCAGACAGGTTATGCAGGTGATAATGATTATTTATGAGGGTAGAACAATTTTAGTTATCATTTTAGATATTATTACGGTGTAAAACCTTTAACTTACGAAATGTCCTAATGTATTGTTACCTAATTTAGTAAAAGTAGTAAAATATGAAATCAAATTTCCTGTTAGATGGCTGCAGAAATTAGCTAAAATTTAAGCAAGCTTACGTATATTCTAATACAGGCCTATGCATATACATAACATGCACACAGTTGCAATGTTCTAAGTTTTGCTCGGTGAATAAGACTAATTTACGTTGTCAAAGCACGAGTTGTTTTGTTTTGCGTTGTTTTGTGCTGACGTGCATTGCCTTTAAAATAATAGAAAGTAAGCTCCAAGTCCTGGCAAAAAAAAATTTTTAATTTAAAATTGAACTATTTCAACGACATAGGCTGAAGAGTATGCACAAATTTTGTTCACTGTCAAGTTGAAGGATTTATTCACTTGTTACATGTAAAATAACTTTAAACTTAGAATTTTACAACGAATCGAAACCCTTTCTCTCTGTGCTCCTGGATAAAGTTGTATCATATACCGAAATAATACAAAGTCGCCTTAATAACAGGGAAACGTTCACTATAATTCATATTTTACAAAGAGTTAGAATAAACTTTACGCACATTTATAGTTTAGAATAAATATTTAATAATATCAGTTTCATTCATGTGTTGTTAAAAAAAGTACGTTTCAATCTGATTAACGACGTCAAAGAGAATATTTTAATTACTGCGAACTTATGTTGAATGGCACAAACATACGCGACNGCAATCTGATTAACGACGTCAAAGAGAATATTTTAATTACTGCGAACTTATGTTGAATGGCACAAACATACGCGACTTCGGTTCAAGACTTACAATCTAATGAGACATACATGAAGTGAAATGTGCACGAAGGCGGGTGGCGTAACGGTGTAAACTTCAGAAAAACTGTTTTAAAGCAAACACATTTGAAACAATGACCGGGCTCTCCCACATTAAGCGGTAAATATGAGCACGTGAGAACACTGCGCAACACACACGCGTTAACACGCGTCTCAGCCAGGAAATACACCGCGATATCGATCGCCACGTTAAAGATTTGTAAATAATTCTTCCTAAAAGGAAATGTTACATCCGTCCAACTTTCGCGAATCGGCGGCACACCATAGTGAGCAGCGCTCAGCTTCCATTTCTCACCACTGCGCTAGCTCAGGCAGCACTGTCTAGGCCACGGCGCTCGGTTCCTGTCACCACCACAGGATGGCGCTAGCATCGAGAGAGGCTGCGCAATGGACCCTAACAGGCCTCCCCCCAAGGCCGGCTATTCACCCAATGGCTGNGCGCTAGCATCGAGAGAGGCTGCGCAATGGACCCTAACAGGCCTCCCCCCAAGGCCGGCTATTCACCCAATGGCTGAACTGCATCGATCGTTCCTCATCCTTCTCATTCCGCGCACACGCCCTTCCCCATCGACAAGCCGAGGCAAGCGTCGTTTTTCCCGTGGTACTACGCTCTCATATTTCCAGTAAACGTTGTAATTACAGACTGCAGCAGTCATATATACCGCTGCGTAGGCACGATATGCACACTGTAACGAATACAAGAATGCCAAACAAAAGCACAAAAAAATAGTTGCGTGCAACCTTTTAGCTCAAGACGTGGCTTGTAGTCAAGATTGAGTTCGTTTCTCGCAAAATGTATACTTAAGTATTTGATATGTTTAGGATGTATAGGTACGCGAACAACCTGTGAAGCGGAAAAAATAAGAGTTGTCAAAAGTAGATATACAGAGTTTTTCCCGTTAGGCCTACAATTTGTAAACGTCCCAAACATCACGGCAACAGTTCCGGAACAACAGAGAAAAGTATCTGGATTTTTGTAACGCTTCATTGGCAGATTTTTAAAATTGTGGCATAGTTCTTGAAACTGTCACTGCAAATTTTTTTGGACCTATTTTAATTACTTACTCCCTTATTAACTTTATGCCCTTTAAGTCTCAGCACTCTATCGCAGTTTGAAATTCTACTTCGTTTTTGTTCGTGTTCCGTGGGAAGAATATGTTGAATGTAAGTGGCTTCTATTATAATCCGGTTTAAAAATCGGGGTGGGTTTTATAGATGAATACGTCCGGGATATGGGAACGAAAAAAAAAAAAAAAAAAAAAA
>NQII01006187.1:91798-110719 GCA_002778355.1 Clitarchus hookeri | reverse complement strand
TGTCGGAAAGGATCAACCCTTTTCCGTCCTGGTACCCAAAGATTGTGTCTGATTTCACAGACGTATTCACGTCTAAATGTCATGTGTAATGTAATCCAATTCATTATAGTTGTAGTGTAGAAAAATTAAAATTAGAAAGATTGCAAATAGTAAGTATTCTTTGTAGTATCGACTTTACAGTAAACGATATAACACAACATTTATTAATAGTATGTGTTATATCCGGCAAGTTTTAGGCACGTAATATAAACGATTAATTGTCTTGGCTACAAAATATTTCCTATATACTTAAAAACAGCAAACCAAATACTCAACAACCAGTTTACGTACACATTTATGTAGAATAATGTAATATTAACGGTAAATATGTCTATTGTTATAGACATAGTTCCCTGGCGATGTTTTCGGGATTTCCCTTTTTGCTGGCCGAAATACTGCTTGGTATCGGTAACATGCATGCACAAGCTATTCAATTTCAGTTATTGAAAACTAGAATGCTCATAGACTATGATTTACATTAATTAGAACTCTAATGATACTTTCAAATTAGCAGTAAATGATCCACTACACTACTGATTCACAGCAAAAGGGAAATGAACATGGGCGCACATAAGTGCCAGGAATAGAGAGGGGGAAAGCAATGGAAACCAACACTGGATTTTTTTTTTTCTAAATTTTACTGAANATATTGCAAATAGTAAGTATTCTTTGTAGTATCGACTTTACAGTAAACGATATTAGCACAACATTTATTAATATTATGTGTTATGTCCGGCAAGTTTTAGGCACGTAATATAAACGATTTATTGTCTTGGATACAAAATATTTCCTATATACTTAAAAACAGCAAACCAAATACTCAACAACCAGTTTACGTACACATTTATGTAGAATAATGTAATATTAACGGTAAATATGTATATGTATATTGTTATAGACATAGTTCCCTGGCGATGTTTTCGGGATTTCCCTTTTTGCTGGCCGAAATACTGCTTGGTATCGGTAACATGCATGCACAAGCTATTCAATTTCAGTTATTGAAAACTAGAATGCTCATAGACTATGATTTACATTAATTAGAACTCTAATGATACTTTCAAATTAGCAGTAAATGATCCACTACACTACTGATTCACAGCAAAAGGGAAATGAACATGGGCGCACATAAGTGCCAGGAATAGAGAGGGGGAAAGCAATGGAAACCAACACTGGATTTTTTTTCTTCTAAATTTTACTGAAACTTTTTTTTTATAGTAACAAAATTGTTGTAGAATACAACAATATCGTTTGTATAACGTCTTGTTTGTAACGGTACAAGAGCCGTATTTGTAATACAACAAGGAAAATATTTTTTTTAAGACCAGGAAAAACTTTAAGTCGCGTAGTCAAAGTTACAAACTTATACATTCTGTGATAATTATTTCACTTAAAACAAATATATATGTATACGAATGACGTGCTATTGAATAATTATCATTGAATTACATTAAGGAAAACGTTTTCTTCTAATATTCTCCTGAGAGTAAAATTGCCCTCTACTTGAATTTCGAAACTCATACGATANCCTGCCCCTTTTCGTGACCAGCGCACGAGCCTTTATAACTCAAGGTCATTCTTACATCATAGTCGTACACCCGACCGAACAAGACCACGTTTATTTCAAGTGTGTTATTAGTCCCGAAGTTATGGTGTCGGAAAGGATCAACCCTTTTCCGTCCTGGTACCCAAAGATTGTGTCTGATTTCACAGACGTATTCACGTCTAAATGTCATGTGTAATGTAATCCAATTCATTATAGTTGTAGTGTAGAAAAATTAAAATTAGAAANGTATTCACGTCTAAATGTCATGTGTAATGTAATCCAATTCATTATAGTTGTAGTGTAGAAAAATTAAAATTAGAAAGATTGCAAATAGTAAGTATTCTTTGTAGTATCGACTTTACAGTAAACGATATAACACAACATTTATTAATAGTATGTGTTATATCCGGCAAGTTTTAGGCACGTAATATAAACGATTAATTGTCTTGGCTACAAAATATTTCCTATATACTTAAAAACAGCAAACCAAATACTCAACAACCAGTTTACGTACACATTTATGTAGAATAATGTAATATTAACGGTAAATATGTCTATTGTTATAGACATAGTTCCCTGGCGATGTTTTCGGGATTTCCCTTTTTGCTGGCCGAAATACTGCTTGGTATCGGTAACATGCATGCACAAGCTATTCAATTTCAGTTATTGAAAACTAGAATGCTCATAGACTATGATTTACATTAATTAGAACTCTAATGATACTTTCAAATTAGCAGTAAATGATCCACTACACTACTGATTCACAGCAAAAGGGAAATGAACATGGGCGCACATAAGTGCCAGGAATAGAGAGGGGGAAAGCAATGGAAACCAACACTGGATTTTTTTTTTTCTAAATTTTACTGAAACTTTTTTTTTATAGTAACAAAATTGTTGTAGAATACAACAATATCGTTTGTATAACGTCTTGTTTGTAACGGTACAAGAGCCGTATTTGTAATACAACTAGGAAAATATTTTTTTAAGACCAGGAAAAACTTTAAGTCGCGTAGTCAAAGTTACAAACTTATACATTCTGTGATAATTATTTCACTTAAAACAAATATATATGTATACGAATGACGTGCTATTGAATAATTATCATTGAATTACATTAAGGAAAACGTTTTCTTCTAATATTCTCCTGAGAGTAAAATTGCCCTCTACTTGAATTTCGAAACTCATACGATAACTGGCCAGTTAGTCTGTAACCAGCCTATTTGGTAATTTGTTGATTTGCAACGCCTGTAATTATCATCACGACGCATAATTGATAAAAATTATAGTCGGGAACTATTACAAAATTTTACCTATGCAAATGTCTAATTACCTACAGACTTAGTCTTTCTGAAATGCAGTGATTGCCTAATTACTTAACGTAATTCTTTCCGAGAGGTAATATATTTATACTGTTACAAAAATGCCTGAGAGGCGTATCTTTGTTCGTGAGGGATGGAGGATTTAATAAAAATAAAAGAACTAAATTGAATAATTGCATTTATTCTCAATGCTACAGACAGTCAAAGATATGTTATTTACCAGTCTGGGCGTCCTATTAACTCTTATTGTACTTATTGAGTGTAATATTTAATTACTATCTCCATTTAATTTAAAGTCTTTATCACAGTCTTTACTCTTGCTAATGTCCCTTAAACTCCTCCAATTATTTCCACACATTTAGTTAAAACTGTCCATTTCCATCGTCGCGAATGTCTTTTCACTCACGCATCAAGTCCACAGTCCCGCAGAGATCAGTCCCACTCTTCACTGCACACAAGCTCGCCGACGCACTCTTGCAGATAGCTGCAGTCCTACGCCGCTCCGGAATCACCCAACTGTCGCTTAAAGTCGCGCGAGACGCCAAACTCTCGACTCCTAATCACTCCCTCCTCAGAGGCCTGCATGTGGTATTTATATTTGAGGTAGGTGCCGTCTAGAACGTTCTCGGCATTCCAAGTTGTTCTGAGAAAGGTAATGGTGATGACGACATGGAGAAATATGAGCTTCTCAGGGTCGGCGATGTGCGAGCTGCGATAAGTTTATCGGTGTTTGCGGCGGCGTCCTTTATGATAGGCCACCCGCTTCGTCTAACGTTACAAAACTTGACCTGCACCTCTCGGCGCCTTCCCACGCGAAGAAACACCGGTCACCGATATGCAACACGCAACGATGTTAATGCCCGTCTTAATAATCATACAATTAAGCCCCTATAAAGTAATGTAAAAGCAAGTGGTCATGTGGTGAAGTGTCTGCGTTTTAAAAAAAGAGGTTACGGATTCAAATCTCGGCGCCGGCAATTAAAAAAAAAAGACTTTTCCTTCTACATTATTTTTTCTTTACAGTTGTTTTCGAAAGCATTATATAAACAATTTCGTTTTCACTTTCGATAACGTAAGTTGAAATACAGGCTTTAACTTTTATTATTACAAAATAGTTACTACTATTTAAAAAAAAAACTTTTTGTAGCACTATAAAAAATTTTTTCGGAACTTCGTTCAAAATTTTTTTTGTAAAAGTACAAAATATTTCTTACAGTGTTTTACAATTTTTTTTAATTTTCCGATTATGTTTCATTGACTGTAACTTGAAATATGTTACAATTCGCCGTTGTCTATGCAGTTAATGTCTGTAATAGTGCCTAACCTAGTTTTGTTGCCCAAATAAGAACAGTTTTAATGTTAACAGAAGACATCACATAAGTGTTCTATTCTTGATCCACTCATGAGCGGCATTATCAACGAGCGCTGTGACAGCTCTCTGTGTCGCCCGTACGAAGCGACACGCTATGTCTATAGGTCATTCTCGGTCACTTCACACTTTTCTCAAGCCCTCATAAAGTTCTGCTTTTGGTTAAAGTTTACATATCCTTCCACTACATGTAAACATTAACACAGCCATGTGACTTATACGTTTTAACTGTCAAATGCTCTGTTTATTGTTTTCAGCTGTTCAAACAATTCTGTCATATTTCAAAAACCATTACGTTCACAATTTACGCCTATAACCATATATGGGTCAGATTTATGTATCTTTAATAATGTATGTATTGACGATAGGTAGTTTACATATTGTTTACACAGTTGTGTTATACACGACATAGGACATTACACATAATACACGTTAACATTTTTCTGGGACATTGTTTAACCCTGTTACAACTGTGGGGGAAAGAACTGCAGTATTAAAGCTCTTGTTATACATGTTTTGGGTATTTAGTTAAAAAGGAGACTTCTGTTGGAAAAAATATTAAAACGAAGGAGTAACTAGTCCAACCAAGTAGACAGTAAATTCAGCACGTTACTCGTGTTGCTTATTTTTTGCACGTAGCAGCAACGAACTTAAAAAATAGTTGTGAACATGCACGCAAATAGGCCTACCGTAACTTTTATTCAACTAATATTTCTTAGAACAGGTACTTATATTTTACTAGGTTTATATATTTATTTAAAATATTCTGACTGAGCTTAATTATTTGTTGGGATTGTGGAAAACTTCAAATCACAGAAACGTAACAACATTACACAATTGTGTTTCAAACACCTAGGGCGAAGTTACACAGTTGTAATAAACAGACGAGACTTTCAAATAAATAATTTCGTTATAAAACAGTTCACTGTTAAAAAGTATACATTTCGCACTTGCAATATTTGCATCACACACACACGCTCAAGCCCTTCGTAACGAACACGACGCGACGCGGACACAACAATGCCCTTTCACATGCAGCGTCACCACACACTTACAGTATATTTATTCCTGCAGTGGAAAAATAGATCAATCACAACATCGTAACTTGCCTAGGTAGGTTTAAAAAACACGACGTGTACTAACTCGGTGTNACACTTCGTTCAGCAACACGCCATGTCGCCAGTCACCACTAACTCCGTATTTCTAACCGTCCCGCCATAACATCTAAATATATAATCATTAATATTATTCGAACATTAAAATCTTGTAGTTGTAAATTAAAAATTCAAAAATATTTATATTTGCTTTAAAAAGTATGAAATATTCTAAAATTGAAAACATGTAAAATATTTCCTCTACTATTGCGGTGCGAAACTTCCCGAGAGAAAGAAAGAGAGAGAGAAAGAGAGTGAGAGAAAGAGAGAGCGGCAAGCTCCATTCCGCCTATTCCAGTTATTTCCTCGAACGGAAAAAAACACCATGTCACTACGGCCTACGCACCGTNACAAGCTCCATTCCGCCTATTCCAGTTATTTCCTCGAACGGAAAAAAACACCATGTCACTACGGCCTACGCACCGTAATTTGCGCTGATATTTTTAAGTGTAAAAATTAAATATGTTTACGCCAGTGCTACCTAAAAATGTCAATATTTCAACAGTCAACGTTTAATTTACAAATAGTATACAAAAAATATGGGTGAAAACAATATTTTAACTGGAAACTATTTCTTACTATCCGTAGCCAACACATCGCTGCTCTCACTGTTTGTAATTCGTATTTAGTGCGAAATAAATATTACACGTTATAGAAGAAACTAAGTAAATGTTTTATTTATTCAACAATATAATACTTTAAAGTTAATCACAGTGTTATAAATTTGTGGTATATAAGTTATTAAAAAAAAAACAGGTTGACGTGTGATATTTCAAAGTTTTGTTTCAAAACATCCGAAGAAACCGTGAATGGATTATACGGATAAACTTAACGCATATGAAAGTAACTAGGAAGATTTTGTACCTTGCCAAATTTATTTATTTAATAAAGGGACTCGTTTCCACACACAAAAACCTTGCAGGGATAAATTTGTCAAGTGCAGAAGATGACTATTCCAAAATATTTCCTTTCATAACGATTTACGCAAGTTAATTCTTTCTTCTCTTTGTCAGAAGTGGGAAAGTGCCCTCGCCATTGCCCCTACCCCGCTTCTCTCATTTCTCACTTTCATTCGCAGCTGCTTAACTGCATCCTACGAGAATAGCAACGAAGAATAAGTCCAGGTCGAAGGGAAGTGCTTCGAGAAGCATCGTTAAGGCAACCTCTGACTCAGTTCTTAAACACAAAGGTTCTGGCGGGAGCTGCAAGCCAAGAACACACACTGAGAAAATAATGTGGCCGCTACAAATTAGCATGAAGTATTTCTCTACTGCTCACTAGCGTTTATAAAAAGAAGAGCTAGTTTTGTAATTTATCACAAACAATGTTGTCCTTAATGAAATAAATCCTGTTCATAAAAATTTGTCGGGCAAATAATCATATTTTTTTATTAGTACACGACCATCATAAATGAGCAGCACTCTACCAAACAAGGTATTTTATTTCCTTTAGGCCACATCATTGAAGTTGAAGAAGCGGCTACGAGATTCCACGTAACCTGAATAAACCAAGTTAATGAAGTAACGTTTTTTTTCTCATCTATTTACCTCATATCTAAAGTTAGCACAATACAATTTGTTCTGGTTTTATCACATCAGTTTTATGCTCCTCTACGCACACGATAGCACTTACATTGCGGAACAGTAAGGTCTCGGGGAAAAAAGCGCGTTCCAAAAGCAACAGCCATATTTTGTCCCCCCCTCCTCGTAAACGGGTCGATGTGTGCATGAGGAAGCTAGCTCCAGGCGGAGCTGATTGGCTGTCCTCTCTGAAGGACTGCCCTTTCGTTTGTCGCAATCTCGCTACTATACGAGACGACGGTGTCAACTAGCCACGGACGGATCTGTGGGTGTTCTGAGTTAACGCTCTCTCGGCCCATATGAGTCCCCGTCCGATACATTCCGGAACCCAATAGAACTGGGATCGAGGCGGAAAATCAGAGGGGCATTGGGTTCCCAGTTGCATGTTACACACAGAAATAACAAACCATATACAACCCGCCTAACTACACATAATGGTATTCTGGAACGTGAACTTGTTACGGTGCAAGGCGCCATGAGTTCGAGTAATTTCCTGTGCAAGTCGGAAGGAAGTAAATAAGAAAATACTAAAATGCACCGAGGCAAGTGAGCTGGAAGAACCCCGCTACTAGTGATTTCTGTAAATGAACGGAAAAGTTCACGGGAAGTCAGTGTATATAGCATTGAACTCCAACAATAGTTCCGTAGCTTCATTGGGTTTGGTGCCGAACATTGCAGAGGCTTCGCGAAGTGTTCTTTGGCGCGGTAAGCACAAAACTTCTGTTAATTTGGTAATTCGGGTATCTAGACCACCTAATATCTGCATCTTCAGTTGTCAAAAGACTGCACTAACGACAAGCAACAGGCGACAAATATTCAATAACACAGGGAAGTGAGAATATATCTGCATTAGTCTTTATATAGGGTTTTACAGTGCAAGAATTAGGTAGATGAATGGCAAAAGTTTTTGGATTGTTATAATATTGTTTTTTTTTTTTTTTTGTTAAATATAGTTACATAACCAATTATTTAAATATGTTCTTATGCACTGTGCAACATAAAATAAAACAAATTAAGCTTTTCTCGTAATAAAACTTAGTTAATTACTGAGAAAACGAAGCTGCCCTTAACGGATATATTTGCCGAATATCTCCTTGTATTTTAAGTAATTTCACAGAATTTCTTCTAGAAGTGCAGGTTTGGTTTTGATATTATATACCTTCAAAGTTGGGGTATTATTTTATACTGTATTATAAATACAGTCTTATGGCACTGCGTGTATTTGATATAACGCTGTAAATACAACAATGGTTGTGTGCAAATGTTAATAACTGTTACAAATGTTCAAAATATCCGCCATCAGGAGTAANGTTTTTTTTTTTTTTTGGTTAAATATAGTTACATAACCAATTATTTAAATATGTTCTTATGCACTGTGCAATATAAAATAAAACAAATTAAGCTTTTCTCGTAATAAAACTTAGTTAATTACTGAGAAAACGAAGCTGCCCTTAACGGATATATTTGCCGAATATCTCCTTGTATTTTAAGTAATTTCACAGAATTTCTACTAGAAGTGCAGGTTTGGTTTTGATATTATATACCTTCAAAGTTGGGGTATTATTTTATACTGTATTATAAATACAGTCTTATGGCACTGAGTGTATTTGATATAACGTTGTAAATACAACAATGGTTGTGTGCAAATGTTAATAACTGTTACAAATGTTCAAAATATCCGCCATCAGGAGTAANCTGTAAATACAACAATGGTTGTGTGCAAATGTTAATAACTGTTACAAATGTTCAAAATATCCGCCATCAGGAGTAAGACACCTTTGGCAACGCTTTAGAGCAGAACGAAAAACAGTAGCTATGGTTTTCATGGGAGTGTATTCACAGACGGTCCCAATTGCCTCTCTCATGGCCTCCAGTGTCCGTGACTTTGTGGCATACACACGTTCTTCAGAGTTCCCTACAGATAAAAATTATCCGGCGTTATATCCTGAGATATGGGTGGACGCTCTACACTACCTCGTCGGCCTATCCACCTATCAAAAAAATATGTTATATATGAGTGACGATACGCCTTTATGGCAATGTGGTGGTGCACCATCCTACTGGAAAAATAAACTATAATCTGGGTAGAATTGGTGAATTGATGGTGTAATGATGTACTGCAACATGGTACGGTGGCTTTCACCTGTAACCATTCCGTCAAAGAAGAAAATCCCCACAAATCCTCTGGCAAGCATACCGAGCCACACTATTAACCCAGGTCGATTAATTGCTTGCTCTAACACAATGTGTGAATTTTCGCCGGCCCAGAACATAGTTTTGACGCATGACAGTTCCATTCAAGTTAACGGTGTACTCATCGCACCAAACAATCAAGCCAGTAAAATGCTCGTTGTCGTTACACATGTACACAATCCACTCATAAAAATCGAAACGCCTATCTGGGTCTCAAACATAGTGTGAAATAACATGGTAATGTAGGGCCTCCACTTTACTTACTTTAAAATGCAATGGACACTTGATTCACTGACACCTGACTNAATAACATGGTAATGTAGGGCCTCCACTTTACTTACTTTAAAATGCAATGGACACTTGATTCACTGACACCTGACTCGCGCAGCTTGCCGTACGGAATTCAACTTCCCGTGTGAATGTGTGCAACACAGCTCTTGCACTTCCTTCGTTCGTTGTCATTTTATTCCTGCTACACCGTCCCTCTGTGACTTGTCATGTAACCGCGCCAATGTTACACGTGGCAGGGCGCAGTGTCGAATTCTGCTCTCCATTGTCTCTGTGCCNACTTGTCATGTAACCGCGCCAATGTTACACGTGGCAGGGCGCAGTGTCGAATTCTGCTCTCCATTGTCTCTGTGCCTCAATCTTGTTCTCACATTTACAAAAACCTTTTCAAATACACTTGCGTTGCTCGGCAGAAAACCTAGTCAGCCTTGCCACTTCCTCCGCAACTGCGGTGCCAACAGACGTGCTGGTGTGACGCGCTCGCACACTCTCGCCGCTGTCCCTATACTGTCATATACACGCAATCTCATCACATTGTCTTTAATAGTTTCTCTGCTAAAACTAAATGAAAGACGATCACCAACGTAAATTAAATTTGTACATTTGTATGTACCTACACAGTAGTAGTACTGCTTTGCCTTGATATCTATGCCTTTCACTGTTCTGTTCCCAGTGTCGTGTGAGCGATTGTTAAGCTACCAGTATGTTACTCTTCAGTATAGTACGGGTAAAGTAACTTATTGCCAAGTGACAATTTTTNGCGATTGTTAAGCTACCAGTATGTTACTCTTCAGTATAGTACGGGTAAAGTAACTTATTGCCAAGTGACAATTTTTTAAATGTCTGAATTACGATATGTATACAAAATGTGCACTAACATAAGTGTATTCACATTATAATTTTTAAGTGATTTTATTTGTTTTGTGAGCTAATAATTATTTTAGAGTTTTGACAATTTTTTTTAGTAAACGTTTTNTTTTATTTGTTTTGTGAGCTAATAATTATTTTAGAGTTTTGACAATTTTTTTTAGTAAACGTTTTGTAATTTATAAAACCACAGGGCTCGTGAATTTGAAAACTTCAATATAGTATTTTTTTTTAACTTAGGAGCATTGTAAAAAGTATAATATAAAATGGGAAAGGCTGAAATATAACACTACTTTTGTANGCGATTGTTAAGCTACCAGTATGTTACTCTTCAGTATAGTACGGGTAAAGTAACTTATTGCCAAGTGACAATTTTTGAAATGTCTGAATTACGATATGTATACAAAATTTGCACTAACATAAGTGTATTCACATTATAATTTTTAAGTGATTTTATTTGTTTTGTGAGCTAATAATTATTTTAGAGTGTTGACAATTTTTTTTAGTAAACGTTTTTGTAATTTATAAAACCACAGGGCTCGTGAATTTGAAAACTTCAATATAGTAATTTTTTTTAACTTAGGAGCATTGTAAAAAGTATAATATAAAATGGGAAAGGCTGAAATATAACACTACTTTTGTATAAAATGTTCTACAAAATCAGAAAATATTCGAAGAAAAGATTTATTTTCAATAGCAATCCGCAATCCTTACGATAAAATCATAAATTGTTTCTACCTAAAAATAGTTTTCAATTGTTGGTCGCGAGTGATCGAGATGATCTCGGTCGGCTACAAAATTATCGACTTTTAGAAATCGGTCGAGAGCAGTTGAGCTCCAATCATACAACTGAGAGATTTTCTGGACACTCCCTGGACAACAAGGCGAACTTGTACATAATTCTCACATCACAATGCCACATATTAGAGGAGTTACAACACGTAAAATTTTCACTAAATTATGAGAATTTATTTAAAAAAGCATACTCGTATATTTTATGTGTACATGTATGCGGTGTCATAGTTTGTTGGGACCAATGTACCTCTCATTTAACTAAACTAAGTAATTTTAAGTTGAAATAATTTGCGTAACAAAATTTTTACTTCAACTGCTGCATACATTACAATTTAGTATTAAGCTGGCAACTTTGACATGTCACTTTATTGACGTGAATCCGCATCTTTTATAAAATATTAAAATCACTACGTTTTGTTGGAAAGTGTAGGGGTATCGAATGTTTTCATTGTAAATTTGTCAAAAAAAATCGCTGAAAGGTGGAGGGGTATACGAACTTTATTTTGTACTTAATTTGATGGGCTGGGGTGTTGCTGTGAAGAACAGTAAACATTAGTTATTCATTCCACGTTCTTCCAACCTATTTGATAGAAACGAACAGTTTACAGAGATAGTGAATAATTTATATGCTTTTAGATAACTTTTGTGAAAGAAAAACGCAGTGACACAAGAAGTAAGAAGAAATTAGCTGTCAGAATCGTAGGCAATAAATCTATATTCCTAGTTACTATATGGGAAGGTTAATCTTGTAAATTTATCTGTAAGTGCATAACCATTTGTTTTATTTGTAACGTCATTACTAATAAAATATTTTGCCAATTACCATAACTCGAAATACTTCGCTTTTCCTAAAGTAACACACTTTATACTGGCTTGTCATACATTAAAAAAATATTTCTAAGTAAATTTGATTAACCAAATATACTAAATGAAGGACCACTAAAGAAGAAAAAGAAACAATTTACGCTAAGGTGTGACATAAAACTTATCTTCAACCTACTATTTCGAATCGCTTCTTAATGATCTACGCTTAAGGCGCCCGTCTACCTGGAATGGTGCCTGAGACGCAGACGCAAGGCACCTAGTAGGGTGACACTTGCGAACGAAGTTCCTCGTCGCCTCTATACGCGCAAGTTAATGAACCGGCGTGCAGTCTTTCCGTCGTACTGTGTGCTACTTAGAACCGTAAGAATTGTTTTTGTGCTTGTGTGAGAACAAAGGCATACGCAGTTTCCTCTGTAAGTGTAGCAGATATTCAGTAAGTAAAAATTTAACTGCCTACAACAGTCTGAAAATGTCTTGGNCAGTTTCCTCTGTAAGTGTAGCAGATATTCAGTAAGTAAAAATTTAACTGCCTACAACAGTCTGAAAATGTCTTGGTTTATGTTGAGGATCCCCGGAATTCTGTTTCAGTGGGTGAAATTGCCGAAATATGTTATTACTAACTAGTCCAAAGTGCACGTTCTTTCTTATAAAAACTACAAATTTACAATTAGTTAAAACATAATTCAAATGTATTTTCAACGCGATTATTATTAGCATACATTGCTGTACCCCACACACGTTATAAATCTGGCAAATAAAAGTACAAATCTTGTATACTTGTTTTAAATTGGAGCCTTAAATCTATTACTTAACAGCAGCTGAGCTATGAGTAAAGGCATGCTATTTGTTTTTAATACGTCCCTACTGCAACATTTCATCTGCAATCTGCCTCCCGCAGGAAAATGTAATCGAATCTGTTTGCGCAGCTAAGGGATAAGGGGTGGGTATTAAAAGCGGGAGGGAGGAATTAAAAAAAGCCCTGACAGTGATGCCGAGAGTGCAGCGCGAATGACAGAACTGGTACAGGACGCCGGGTAGAAGATGGAAGGAGGGAAGGGGGAGCAAACTCCAGCCCAACAGGGAAACAATATTACTTTGAAGTAAACGCCGGGTAGCGGACCAGGACGACGGAGCTCAGTTCCAAGCGCTTGCTCGAGGAGGAAGGGGGAGGGAGGGTAGAGGAGAGAACTGTGCTTCTTGGGACATGAAAGGATATTCGCGAAGGTCTGGGAACGTCCTACGGGGTTGGGGAGAGATGCCGTGGCCCGCAGACGACAGGCCAAAGGCGCTTGGCGCGGGGAGAGCTGGGGTAGAGAAGGGGAGCGGGACAGATTCCCTCCTACTTCATCTCGCAGGAAAGCCCCTTACAATCTCCCTGGTCGCCGCGGTGTGATCCAATCAATTTGCTGTCGGTACCCCTGGGTGAGGGGGCAAGAGGGACGGGGGAGATCAGCCTGCTAAATACTCCGCTGCCGGCCCAGCATCCGGAATGGACCACGCTGCAAGGAGGTGCCAATCTTTGACGAAACGGGGTCTGCTCGGGTCTACAAACCCGTCCACTGACATTGCTGCGTAGGTAGGGGTGTAGTCTACTTGTAAGAGAGGCGAAACTATAAGGGATAATTTGACACGTGTCTGAGTACGCTTTGTCCTTATGGCTACCAAGTATATGTGACATATTTATAAAAGGAAATAAAATATCTGGCACAATTCTGCACTATAAAGTGACTTATTGAGATAAGCGTGGCCATTGAACTAGCGCGTTGGTAACCTATTCATCTATGGTTTTATTTTCCGCAAGCAAAAGGGATGAAGACACGCCATTAAGAACAGTTTTATTTGTGGAAATGCTGTACCACTCCAATCGAATCCATGCAAAAGGGAGTCACACCAGATGAAAATAAATAAACATTTCTAACTGTCACATGATTAGGCAGGAGCTTTTCAATGACGGCTCTTCACATAGCATTACTAGTAATGAGATATATTATCTTGTAGGAGCGCTTTACAACAGGTTAGACTGCTCGCCCCCACCTTGGCGAACCGGGTTCAATCCCTGGCCTCGTCACACATGGATTTTGACAAGTGGGAATCGTGCCGATAGATACCGCTGGTTAGCGGGTTTTCTCGGGGATCTCCCGTTCCCCCACCCTTGCATTCCAGCGCTTCTCCATACTCACCTCGCTTCGCCCTCATCGGATCTCAGGACTTCGTTCTTAAGAGCCGTTCAAATTTCTCAACTCAACTCATCTTTATATAATTCCCATGCTCACAACGAATCGGCAGTGTGGTGTAAGGGCCATTTTGGTCTATCAGTATAGAATAATGAATTGGAATTATGAAGAATGTCAAAAACTTCATGAATTGTGATACAAAAATTTTCAAGTATTACTGGTACTGGTCCGAGTAGTACTGATAATAGTTAAAATACTTGTAATATTTGGGTGGGAAAACTCTTTCAAAGTTTAAAAGCCGACGGGAGCAAATAAACATCTTATTTAAAAAAACAAAACAATTTTTCGTGAAAAGGGACTTTTTATATGATTTCACGCAGTCAGTCAAGCAAGTTTAAATATTCGATTCGTGAATAAATCCGGTGTGATTCGAACTCAAAGATACCAACTTTTTTATCACTTCATGTCTACTCCAAACAGTTGGTAAAATCGACTTTAGGGAAATGATTATTTTAAAGCAAGGACTGTAGATTAGCAATTGTGAATTATTAGAAAATAAAGAACAAATATTGATATTTTGTATCGAAAATGTAGCTTTGTGCACTTTTACCTACACACACGTCAATTAACATCCCATAAGTTGAAAGCACTCAGAAAATTGCTAGCAATACGGAAACGTAAGCAGCGACTGAATACCCAAATATAGCTTATTCGAGTTGGTTNGCACTCAGAAAATTGCTAGCAATACGGAAACGTAAGCAGCGACTGAATACCCAAATATAGCTTATTCGAGTTGGTTAAATATCAGATGTGATTTCATCCATGTGAATTACCAAATATGACCAGCTTAGTAATTTATACCGAATATTGAATCAGTATTTCAAAATCTCAAAAATGCGTTTTAAACATGAAGCAGAGGTTTTGCAATGTAAATTTGGCCCATTCCCTATCACTTAGTTTATTTGACCTATTTTTGGAAGGGAGGATGTGCTCACTAGGCCATCTTCCTGTACACGTGTATGTGTGTATGTGCGTGTATGTGTGTGTGTGTGTGTGTGTGTGTGGGTGGGTCGTCCTCTGCCATTTGTCAAACCCATGAACCAATTTTACGTAATCTCGGTATTATGCCTGAAACTTATCACGGGACGGCTTACAAACTAACTTATGACCTAACTTAAACTAACATCCATGCCTTACCTGGGATTCGAATCCGTAACCTCCCGCACCCCAGACCGGCGGCACACCAACCGACTGCGCCACGGGAGGTCGGCTATAGTACTGAAGTTTTCCATTACATCTCTGGGCCTCTGCAACGGTTGCCTCCAAATTTCGTCTTTATTTAGTATTATTGTAAGCCGACCTAATCAGTTTTTATATTAAAAGACTTGAAACATTTTTTCGAGTGTTGTTTTGATATTCAGTAAGTAAACAAAGTATTTGGACACGTCCAAGGAAGAGAGAAACATGCGTATTTCNCGAGTGTTGTTTTGATATTCAGTAAGTAAACAAAGTATTTGGACACGTCCAAGGAAGAGAGAAACATGCGTATTTCATATGTAAAAATGTTACCTATAGGAAAAGTTCGCCTTATTTTGATAGCGTTGGTGTGCTATTTATGCACCTTATTTGTGCTTTATTTTCATCCCTTTTTAGGTTTAAATTGAACTAAACATAACACGTTAACTGAAATTGAGCACAAAATAAGTATTTGGATACCCTTGTTTGAACCTGTTAACGAATGCAATACGGTGTCTGGTAGTAAACTGAACCTGTAAGGGAAGTACGCGTCGTGCACTTTCGAAGAACGAGCATTAATCATAAAATTGCGTAATGAAGATAAGAGTTAACGAGAAATTGGCAGCACTGTCGGGAAGGCACCTTATACTGTTGGGTATATAATAAAGAAACAAATGGCAGAAGATTCACACTAAGAAATTATTGACTTAAATTTGGAAATAATAGCGTTTCTATTTTGTTAAACGAATCCTAAAACTTTTTTACTCACTGTAAACCTTTAAATAATTATGCCATATTTACAATNTTTCTATTTTGTTAAACGAATCCTAAAACTTTTTTACTCACTGTAAACCTTTAAATAATTATGCCATATTTACAATAAAACCAAACTATCTGTTGCGTAGGAACCTTAGGATCTCTTTCAGGCATAAGTCCGCACAGCACCTGTTTCCTGTGGGCTGTATCTGCGTGTAAATCGACAGCAAATAATTGAGATACGCTCNCATAAGTCCGCACAGCACCTGTTTCCTGTGGGCTGTATCTGCGTGTAAATCGACAGCAAATAATTGAGATACGCTCAATTGACACAGGCACATCCAGTTAACGCGTCATTATATCGGACAGAAGACCAACCCAGTACAGTCGCGGGCCTTTGGTGACCTCCCCCATAGTTACTAAGATATTCACCCGTGTTCACGCCGACTAACCTCTACGGTTTGTCCAGGTCAGCACCAGACCTGTGTCACGGTGCACGGCGTCGAACCTTCAATGGGAGGGCGTACCTCAACATTTAGTGCCTACGAAGTTACATTCCACGCCAGCAAGAGTCCAACCTCCGGCCTCCTTAAGGAGCCTCCGGTGGTCCGTACAGATTGCCCCGTGTTCCTGTTTGAAATTTGTGAATTTCACACCGAACTTTCCCTTAGCATAGCAAAAATAATTTCTCTGTACATACATTCCAATTTTGAGCCGCAATGGCCTTAGCGCTCAAAATTCCAACGCCCCTTCTTACTATCGGCTCATGCAACAAGATAAGTATATATTTCACCAATATAGAACACTTCTCTGGCGTAGCTCTCTTTCGGTTAGATCCAGGGTTAGTTTCTGTTGAATCACAGTTCGAGGGACCAAAGAGTTGCCCTGCTGAAGAGAGGTTCTGTGCTATGACACTACATTAGGCCTTTCTAGATTCACGTGTGGCTTACCACGTGCTGATGCTGGAGCATAGCATTGCCCCGACACTTCAAAAACGCGAGTGCATACCTCCCAACTTTAAGAGAATCCGTGACTCCTCATCCTGCGGCATGTCTTACAACAAATTAGACTTATTTCAACTAAACTGTATATACTTACAATANTCCGTGACTCCTCATCCTGCGGCATGTCTTACAACAAATTAGACTTATTTCAACTAAACTGTATATACTTACAATAATTTTTTTTGTGTTGAAATTGCCTTCTATGTATTTATCATTAAATGACAATACACATGTATATATATATATTTTCTTTTTTTTCCCCAAAGCCACCGAGTTCTTCAATAAAATTACTTGAAAATATTAACGTCATTTAAAAAATGTATAAGAAAGATAACAATAATTTTTATTTTTAGTTTTATAAGTAAATATTGTTATAATAAATACTGNTTAAAAAATGTATAAGAAAGATAACAATAATTTTTATTTTTAGTTTTATAAGTAAATATTGTTATAATAAATACTGACTTTGACTGTGTTCTATTAACAAAATTCTCAATATACATTGTGAGAATTACAAGTAATAATTCTTTTTTTAGTGAAGTTTATTTTAGAGAGTATTTGAAAAACTTTTTCAGCCATAAGAAAAACTAAAGAAAAACTAAAGAAAAGCTTAACATTTTTGATGATTGGTATTTTAAGATTTATTGCTATGGAATTACTAAGGAAAAAATAAAAGTGGAGACAAAAATCGAAACCGTTTTAGCAATACACCGATCATTAAGGCTGCAGACGAGTTTACACACACACACACACATTCATACGGAGGGACAGGAATGTAATTTTAAAGACCCTGTCAAAGGAAACAGAATGTTTAATCTCAAGGCACTTCCTAGGTATTGCAAAAAGCATAAGAAGTTACAGATATAACTAATGAACCTATTTCCCACTAAATGGATGCCAACAATTTTCATGAATTACTTTAAAGGTTAAATGGTTGGTGGGTCACGACGTCTCGTTGACAATGATATCATTAAATATGTAAACAGAAACAAATTCAATACTAGTGAGACTATTACAAATAATACATACGTGCCTTACGCGAGACTCCAAACAAGAACGCCAAGTACCGTAACCTGAAGTGCAACCAACTTGATTAACAAGACAGAATTCAGAACACGAACTTCGGTTGCAATCAGTCTAAAGTTATGGTTGACTGGGTTTTCAACCACAAATATTTGCAGGGACATCGTCTTGAAAACAAGTGCGTGAGTTACTTAAANTTATGGTTGACTGGGTTTTCAACCACAAATATTTGCAGGGACATCGTCTTGAAAACAAGTGCGTGAGTTACTTAAATCATGTAAGTTTGCATAGCATACCGTAGCACTAATTGTGTGCAGGAGTTCGTCAAAGTAAGTTGACTGGTTCCTGAGGTATGACATAAAAGCTTTGTTTTCTCATTTGAGACTATCGGAAAAAATGTTTAAAAACAGGCTTGGTATGGGCATATCCAATGTTTAAAATGCAATGAAGAGCCAAAAAAACTGGCACACCTGCCTAATATTGTGTAGGGTCCCCGCGACCACACAGAAGTGCCGCAAGGCGACGTGGCATGGACTCGACTAATGTCTGAAGGTATGGAGGAGGCAATTCACACTATGAATCCTGCAGGGTAGTCCGTAAATCCATAGGAGTGCGAGGTGGTGGATATCTCTTCTGAACAGCACGTTGGAAGGCATCCCAGATATGCTCAATAATGTTCATGTCTGGTGATTTAGGTGGCCAATGGAAGTGTCTAAAGTCAGAAGAGTGTTCCTGGAGCCACTCGGTAGCAACTCT
>NQII01006187.1:71934-89620 GCA_002778355.1 Clitarchus hookeri | reverse complement strand
AACTGTTCCCAGGTTGTGATAAATTCCCCGTATCTGTCCCACCAGCTGAGAGCGGCTTGCTTTAATTGCTCGCGTGCCTTCTGCACCCACCGCCTCCTGGGAACACCCCCTGTCCGGAACTCGTGTTCACAATTCTGTATAAATAGTTCTGGATCTTCGTGGGGTCTCCCTGCGAACTCCGGCAGGACCATTTCCCCTACTATTCCCTGTCTTCCTTCTGCCCGGGTGTCCCGGGTTTGGTCTGTGTTTGACGGGAGCTCCCCGTTTGTCCGTTTCTGGCACATTCTGCACTGGTATACCCAGCCTCTTGTGCCCTCGGCTCTTTCAGGCCACCCTATACATCGGTTGTGGAATGTCTGGTTACAGGTGGTGCACCGAGACAGGCGCGCGTTGTGTCCCGGGCAGTTCGGGAGGTCGTACTGTGTCTGCCGCTCCTGAAAATCAAGGCACTGGTACTGTGATAATTTGGTTACTCGGATTGACTGCTAACGACTTCGTGATCGAGGGGGGCTTCTCTTGACGGCGTACTGAATACTTAACTCTTGCTGGAATGATGTCAGCTGTGGTGGGTGAGCTCCGGCGATGTGGCAGCACTTCTGGTAGGAACTGTAAATACTTGATGCTATTTAGTGTCCCATCAATAAATAGGGACCAATTAGGAGATTATGTACAACACCGCATCACACGTCTACAGACCATGGTCTCTGTTTATCCACTCTCTCAGCCAGTGTGGGTTGCCAGCGGACCAGTAGAGCATGTTGCGAAGGTTAATCTGCCCACGGTTTGTAAATGACGGTTCATCGGTAACCAAAATCCTGGACCGGAACGTGTCATCGGATTGTAGTTTTCGTAGACACTATTCGGAGAACTGAACCCGATGTCGGAAGTAGCTATTGATGAAGTGAAATGTGGAAAGGATGAAATTTGTTGCTATGTAATATTANTTCGGAGAACTGAACCCGATGTCGGAAGTAGCTATTGATGAAGTGAAATGTGGAAAGGATGAAATTTGTTGCTATGTTATATTAGCAGAATACTCCGTTGACTGATCCCACTCTCACGTTCAAGCTGCCTCGTGCTGACACGTGGATTGTGTGCTGTCGCAGCTGAGATGTTAACTGCATTTCCCTCGTCAGTTGCTGTTTTTCTTCGTTGGCGTCTTTTCTTTTCCACGCTTCCAGTTTCTTGAAAAGTTTTTATTATGTTCGCAAAGACAGATCGTGCCGGTGTGGCACTATGAGGATATCTCTCAGCATACAATCGCACTGCTGCTCTAATGCTGCGGTGACATTCGCCATAAATGATAACCATATCAACTCTTTAGGCAGTTGTGTGCATTGTGCCAGTTAGAATAACGTCACGAAGCATTTGTCTGATCGCTACAACAGCAGAGTACAGACTAATAGCCCATTGTTCTTTGCAGCGTCGCAGTTTGCTTCGTCATTGACCTTCAGCGATCTTGAATGACCGGCAAATGTAATCGTATTTGTTACATCTTCATACTAACTGTCGAGAGGTGTTAATATATGTTATCATTTTATTTATTACATCTTTATATGCTCTGTCGGGTGGTGTTAGTAAAAATTATAATTCCATTAATATTAACGAAGTTGACCTTTGTATCTTCTTTACCCTTCCGCGTATGGGATAATTATCAGTATCAAGATTTTAGCACCTTAGAGCCNGTTTCACGATGAGGATATCTCTCAGCATACAATCGCACTGCTGCTCTAATGCTGCGGTGACATTCGCCATAAATGATAACCATATCAACTCTTTAGGCAGTTGTGTGCATTGTGCCAGTTCGAATAACGTCACGAAGCATTTGTCTGATCGCTACAACAGCAGAGTACAGACTAATGGCCCATTGTTCTTTGCAGCGTCGCAGTTTTCTTCGTCATTGACCTTCAGCGATCTTGAATGACCGGCAAATGTAATCGTATTTGTTACATCTTCATAATAACTGTCGAGAGGTGTTAATATATGTTATCATTTTATTTATTACATCTTTATATGCTCTGTCGGGTGGTGTTAGTAAAAATTATAATTCCATTAATATTAACGACGTTGACCTTTGTATCTTCTTTACCCTTCCGCGTATGGGATAATTATCAGTATCAAGATTTTAGCACCTTAGAGCCNAGTTGACCTTTGTATCTTCTTTACCCTTCCGCGTATGGGATAATTATCAGTATCAAGATTTTAGCACCTTAGAGCCAATATGTTTTGTCTTAGACATTTTCTTTTAAATCTGAAATTGGTGGTGTTATTCAGGTGGCCAGCTTTAAGTACACCACAGGGTATATGTATAGTATTACTCTTGCCTGACACATTGGTTGAACACAGCCATTTTGACCAAAAAAATCTTAAGCAATCGACTGTTCCTACTAAAACAGGAAGTTCGAATAAAATATTGGTACTTGCTGTATTCGCGATCCGGATCTGTGGGTGGTCGCCCTCCTCGATCCTCCCTTAGGCAGACCCGCTCGCTGCCTCGTCGCCCCCGTCCAGGGCTACCAGGAATGATTGACAGTGGCGAGAACTGACTGGCGTCACAGCCCGTCCTACTTCCTTCTACTGAAGCAGCTGACGAGTGCAGAGGTCGCGCAAGAATATTCTGGGAACTAGGACCCTCGGCGCAACGTGGCATTTAGAGAAATTCCTTGGTGATGGCCTACGACCCTATAAATACTAGCCACGGCTGGACTGTCGGCAATCTTTGGCAGAGGCCATCTGGCTGAGTGCAGAGTGTGAAGTCTCTTGCGGTGAGGGACAGACGACGTGTGATTGCGAGATTGCGAGACGACGGCGGGCGATGTGTTCGCGGTTGGAATGGACGAGAGGGCGTGATACCCGACGAGTGAAGAATACTGTGCATGACGGCGCTCGGAGAACATTGCGGACTGGTGGGACCTGGACTAAACTTAGGTGGGTCTGAATGAACATGCAAAACGGATTTAATGGGAAATATTGGAANGGACTGGTGGGACCTGGACTAAACTTAGGTGGGTCTGAATGAACATGCAAAACGGATTTAATGGGAAATATTGGAAATGTCATATATGGACATATCATTTAATAGGTCTTGATACACAGTCTATTGGAACTGGTTTTTAATTATTTAATTATATTAATTTCCTTGAGGTAATTGTAATTTATACCGATTAAATTTATTAATTTTACACAGCAAATGATATCAATTTATTGTGAGAATTCGGGTCGAGAGAATTTAGTTTTTTAGTTATTGTAAATGAAATTACGAAACTTTAATTAACTATTTAACTTAATTAAGACCTCCATCCCTTAACGAACCTGGGTTAGCCCACTGACTTGGAGAAAATTGTAACAATATATTTCATCCACGCAGCAGTAAAAAGATATAAGTTTAAAAAGTTAATCGTAAAGCTGCAGTGTTAAAAATGAGTATCTGATCTTACAAAACTCCATAATGTTTGCTGTGTTCTACAGCTCTACGTTATATACGAAAATAATTGGGAAATTGGTTATCATTTCTAAAAGTGAAAATTTAACCTTAAATATTCTTTTGGTACTATATTTCAAACTTGGCTAAAACAATTATTCTGCTTTCGTTTACGTGGGCAATATAGTGCACACACCCAAAAAATAAGAATTTGAAACATATATTCTTTGGAAAAACGATTGATTGTAGATTCGCAAAAATTTCATTATTATAAAATTGTAGATTATTAATTAATTATTTTATATATAAGTTTTTGAAATGACTATAGGACACCTAGCTATATTTATCTTTGCGAAATAGTTGATAAACCGAAAATTGTGATTTTTTTTATAGATATTACGAATTTTTATTTATTAGTTACTAAAAATAATGAACATAAAAAGAAATGCACACAAGATACCTACCTCAGCCTTCCTCAGTAAAACCCTTGTTTTATTTCTTTTTACATCCACGAGGGTGTTTTTACATCTACACGGCGTTGTCCACAAGACTGAATATTGGATTTGCGTTCGTGCAAATTAAGCCAGCAGAAACTGATTTTGTGTCCCTGATCAGAATTGACAAATGCCAGGTGCGTAAAAAACAGCAGGACAGCCTGACGGCAGGACGTGCTCCAGTGGTTTGATCAGGACACAATAGCTCTTCGTTGGTCACGCCGTACAAGATGTCCATAATCCAATTAATAACTCCATGATTTCAATGTCATATCATGGCCGGTAAGGTGATTTATTAAAAATTATAATTTACTATTAACATTGTTTTCGCACCAAGAACATGTTTTGCCGCGATTATTGACTGCCCAAAGATGCACACATTCAATAACTAATGCAAAATATTTTTTTGGAAGCGGGTTGGGGAGAGAGTTGCCATTCTCTTGTTTGGCCGACCACTTCTCAAGGCCAAACACGTGGCACCCTTACGATGTACCAGGTGCGAGGGAACGGAAGTAATTACATGCCGTCCTTGTGTCAGCCAGCACACAGTCTCTAATAATAAGCAGTAATTCAATAATAACGAAGTTCCATTAAACAAATTATTACTAACTAGCGAACCGGCCCGGCTTCGCCCGGTAACAATTTGGTTTTTACAGCGACACTTTGAAAGACAAAAATGGTTACTGTGGGCCATCCTTAAAAGATAAAGGTAAACATATGCTATCACGGACTTTTCTGTAGATCTTTTTCAGAGCTACAGTTCTGGAGAAAATTAATTTGATGTATCTCGTATGGTTTAGTCAGCGCAAGCCATGTAAGCGCCCTAAAAGCGTTTTTTTACGACATGATAACAAATGGTTGGTCATTTCTCTACTATCCTTACATTAAATATACATTTTTTATACACCAAAACCTTCCTCAAGAAAGTAGAAGTAATAAGTGAATACACAGACAGACGCGGAGAAGCGACTTTGTTTTATACTATTTAGAGATCAGTTGTAAAACCAGTAATGCGGTAATAATTTAAGAATGTTCCAATTACTATTTTTTTTTCAATTGAATTTGATGCATGACTTTTTTTTAAATTGAATTAACAAAAATAATTTTTATTAGTATGTTAAATATATTAAACAGTTTNGCATTAACAAAAATAATTTTTATTAGTATGTTAAATATATTAAAAAGTTTAAAAAAATTCAGCCAAATTTCGTATGCTTACAGTATTCATTAGAAACATCAGTTATGCGTACAGAGATCATTTTTTTTTGGCCTATTTGTAAGATAGTGGAAGGTGAGAAAATTTAATATTTATGTCCTATTTCCGGAAACATCCAAAATATTTCCACCAAATTTCGCGCACCAGTAATGCTACGGAAGGCTTACATAAAGTAAGTGGGCCAGACACTGATTTTCAAAATGGCTGCCATATAAATAATTTAGATAAGTTGGTCATTTCTGTTAAACAATTTAACTAAATCCATAGAACCTTTGAATGCTGACAGTATCTAGTAGAAGCATCGTATACAGATCTTCTTCTTAATCATTTTCGTTCGATATCGCCAAATGAAAAAATATTATTTTTATACCATATCTCGGGAACCATCTAACCGGTTTCCACCAAATTCTTCACACAAGTAGCGCTAATGTAGGCTCTGAAAACTTATATAATTCAAGTGACTCAGGCATTTATTTTCAAAATAACGGCCCCGCAAATATTTCAGGTTGGTAAATTCTATCTACTGAATCATTAGACTGATTACATCCGAAGTTGATGATCCGAATCTGACCTCCGTAATGCAGTTGGTTGCTCACTAGCTTATGGCACGAGAAGTGCTTGTTCTAGTCGGGAGTAGCACACGCGTGTGCTTGTAATTGTCTCACTACTGTTCAAAGTGTTTCTGGGTCTATCCCTAAATATGGTGCTGTCAAAGAGACGCCATAGCATACCGATTTGCACCCGTGTATCAGTAACAAAACACATTTACAATCCATGTACAACATAAACGTTTATAATTCTTAATTATCACCATATAAGAGAGCGATGAAATGTAGTAGCTCATTCAGTATTTAAACAGAAAATGGAGGATTTTGCAGACGCTATTCAATGTCAGTTTTAACTTCTGTCTCTGCATAATCGAGGAATCTTTGATATTTCACAATTATGTTCCTCTAAAAATTGCATATGATTTATTGAGACAGCATATGTACTGCTCTCTTCCGAGTTCCTATTTTTATGTTTTTAATTACACCTCAAGGATCACCACAAGATCGAATTAAAAATGTTCTTGATAAGTGTAGCTTGAAATATTTAAGTATATTTAATTTTAAAATAATTTATAATTCAAGAGCAAAAAAAAGAAATCAATATATTAATTACTGTCGAACCAATATACTATAAAATATACTGGCTTGTTAAAAATTAATNCAAAAAAAAGAAATCAATATATTAATTACTGTCGAACCAATATACTATAAAATATACTGGCTTGTTAAAAATTAATTTCTGAAACATAATAAAAGACAAGTACTCACATTATGGTTTGCTACATCTTGGCACCACAGCTGAACAAATATCTTATGAGTTATCTTCTAACTTTGAGGTTTTCGTAATCTTTGAATTGTTGGTCGTGCGGAGCACTTTCAGTCTCCTCTCTTCACTTTTCTGTATTCTCGCACTGCAGCTTTCCTTTGAGTACTTCCCTACTCGCCAAGTACAGAGAGAAGACTGTGAAACGAGAGAACAATTGTTTAGTTGTACGTGTGCGGATGCTCACGGACTGAACTGTCGTGTCCTTGGTGAGTTGTATACTTCAGCTGAAAACAATGACACAAGGGTTGGCCAATGTGCGCTAGCGTTTACACAACATTAATGTATNAGTTGTATACTTCAGCTGAAAACAATGACACAAGGGTTGGCCAATGTGCGCTAGCGTTTACACAACATTAATGTATGCCGACTTTTCAAACCAACTTAATTAATGTCATTGTTTTTTTTATAGATAGAAGAATTTTTTAATTAATATTTTCCGATACCGCATTAATAATGACCAGTGAGAAATAACGATCGCTGATGTTTTTATATAGGGCCTNTAATTAATATTTTCCGATACCGCATTAATAATGACCAGTGAGAAATAACGATCGCTGATGTTTTTATATAGGGCCTAACTCTAATTCCGTGATATGTGACGTCCGCTTTTGAAATATGACGCAACGTTGCTGTAAGGTTGTAAAGGCAGCAGGAATTCTGTAATCGCATACATTGGCAGGATAATGACAATCTAAGAGATACAGTCTCTTGGCCGTTGTCCGTTGTCCTTCTACTGTCCCAAAAGAACTTGCGACAACTGAGCAGCACTCTACTAGATTTTGAACAGTTTACGTGCACTTCACCAATCACCAACGCCGAAAAAAGTAAGCCATTCACGTTTACATAACACGTTTAAGCTGAAAGTGATTTGTACTTTCAAGATGAAACTAATGTTGGTTGTAATGTGACATTAAAGAGCTACATATGCTCGTTAGGAGATATTACTCAATTTTTTTTTACATGGATGTGTATTCTCTTTGTAAATGGTTTTTATTTTTAATATCTACATGTATTACTATTTNTCAATTTTTTTTTACATGGATGTGTATTCTCTTTGTAAATGGTTTTTATTTTTAATATCTACATGTATTACTATTTCTATATAGAAAAACGGTTCTCAGATTTGCGCAATCGGTAATTCAGTATTGTATTTTAATTCTAGTCACTAAGTAGCNCTATATAGAAAAACGGTTCTCAGATTTGCGCAATCGGTAATTCAGTATTGTATTTTAATTCTAGTCACTAAGTAGCTAGACTGTTCCATATTTGCACATAACATCTCTTCTTCTGGAATCTTAAAGTACAAGTAGCACAACTACATGTTACTATTTCAATATTAATATAAAGTTATTTTAAAGAGTTTCTGGAAAAGTTGGGTATATGCTGGGATGGAGTACGCACATTAATATAACGCTGTGTTATGTTTTTAGTATGATGTACCAGGGATTAGGGTCACAACTCGTAACAGTAGGCCCGACAGAAAATTCCAACAAAAATTTACTACCACGAAAATGTTAAGACATCACTTACATCATCGAGACAATGAAGTCAGTAAATCAGAAAATCAATTAACTTTAGCAAGTTTAATTTTAAATTGCTGGTTGTTGGTTGGTAAACATACTGTTGGTAATAGGTGTGTATTTTTATGTTGGACCAACTTTGGAAAATCAACATTTAATGTGAAAATAAGGAAAAACATTTCTGAATGTAAACAAAGCCACTTTCGTGTGTTTTATATAATACGACGGTTCTTCATNGTTTCTTCATGATCCGAGATAATTCTCTTTAAAAATGATAAGTTGGGTACATGTTGTGCCAATGTTAGGAACACAATAGTTTGTAATTGGAAATAATTTTTAAATAGGGCGAACATTGTATAACCGACATTATGCCAACAATGTTAATTACCATATTTCTAATGAAATAAACCAACGAATTTGTATTTATGTTTACACGCTATGTTTTTAACACAAACACCATGTTTTATTTCAAACTGACTTCAATAATGACGTGTTGGTTACTTGTTGAAAATCACACTGTTGACCTTTGGTACGTAAACGTTTGTTGGGCCAACATTGTGTAACCAACATTATGCCAACAAAGGTAATTGCCATATTTCTAATAAAATAACATACTTTTGTATGGTTGTTTAAAAGCAATGTCTTTAGCACACAAACAATGTATAATTTATAAATGACCTCGTTTGGTGATGTGTTGGTTACTTGGCAGAAAACATACTGTCGGCGTTTGGCAGTGCTGTAAACCTTGGTGGTTTCTGGCCAATGGAAGCCGACGCAATGGCATGCCTTCTACCAGTCCAGCCCGCAGCAGACGGCGTCGAACAGTTCACGCAGACAGGTCCACATCCGTCGCAGATGTAAACCTTTGTTGGGCCGGCTTAGTACAACCAACATAAATTCACGAATGGAACATNTCACGCAGACAGGTCCACATCCGTCGCAGATGTAAACCTTTGTTGGGCCGGCTTAGTACAACCAACATAAATTCACGAATGGAACATAATTAAATGAAAAAAAAATAAAAATGTTCACATCATATAGAGACTTTCCAAATCCAGTATTTCTTTAAACTGTGTTGTGTTCTACATGTGGTGCAGATACANACTCGTAACAGTAGGCCCGACAGAAAATTCCAACAAAAATTTACTACCACGAAAATGTTAAGACATCACTTACATCATCGAGACAATGAAGTCAGTAAATCAGAAAATCAATTAACTTTCGCAAGTTTAATTATAAATTGCTGGTTGTTGGTTGGTAAACATACTGTTGGTAATAGGTGTGTATTTTTATGTTGGACCAACTTTGGAAAATCAACATTTAATGTGAAAATAAGGAAAAACATTTCTGAATGTAAACAAAGCCACTTTCGTGTGTTTTATATAATACGACGGTTCTTCATGATCCGAGATAATTATCTTTAAAAATGATAAGTTGGGTACATGTTGTGCCAATGTTAGGAACACAGTAGTTTGTAATTGGAAATAATTGTTAAATAGGGCGAACATTGTATAACCGACATTATGCCAACAATGTTAATAACCATATTTCTAATGAAATAAACCAACGAATTTGTATTTATGTTTACACGCTATGTTTTTAACACAAACACCATGTTTTATTTCAAACTGACTTCAATAATGACGTGTTGGTTACTTGTTGAAAATCACACTGTTGACCTTTGGTACGTAAACGTTTGTTGGGCCAACATTGTGTAACCAACATTATGCCAACAAAGGTAATTGCCATATTTCTAATAAAATAACATACTTTTGTATGGTTGTTTAAAAGCAATGTCTTTAGCACACAAACAATGTATAATTTATAAATGACCTCGTTTGGTGATGTGTTGGTTACTTGGCAGAAAACATACTGTCGGCGTTTGGCAGTGCTGTAAACCTTTGTGGTTTCTGGCCAATGGAAGCCGACGCAATGGCATGCCTTCTACCAGTCCAGCCCGCAGCAGACGGCGTCGAACAGTTGACGCAGACAGGTCCACATCCGTCGCAGATGTAAACCTTTGTTGGGCCGGCTTAGTACAACCAACATAAATTCACGAATGGAACATAATTAAATGAAAAAAAATAAAATTTTTCACATCATATAGAGACTTTCCAAATCCAGTATTTCTTTAAACTGTGTTGTGTTCTACATGTGGTGCAGATACAATGATGTGAACGTAACAGTTGGTGATAGGTTCTTTGTTTTTTTTCGATGGGCAACATTGTATTGCAGACATTATGCCAACATAGAATATTGTTAATATTTTCTAAATAAAAACATATGTAGTTAATTTTACTTGGTTTATTGTTTAAGTTTTTGGCATGGATAATCATTACAAATAAATTCTCTGTTGTTGGTTGTGTATTAGTTATTAGTTGGAATATTAATCGTAACTGGTAGGTTTTTTAAGTTAAGTTTCAAAGTAATAAAATCTGACTTCGATACATGAAAATGTGTAACACGGTGTATCGAATTGCAAAATAACATACATACTTATTGCTTTAACTACATAACAATCATTATAGCCTGGTGGATAACACCCTGGATTGTTTGTTTGAAGGGTGTGCATTCGAATCCAACTTCCACCAGGAAAATTTCCAGGTCGAAAATGAANAACCCTGGATTGTTTGTTTGAAGGGTGTGCATTCGAATCCAACTTCCACCAGGAAAATTTCCAGGTCGAAAATGAAATGAAAAAATGCTAATCGTAATATTAATAGTGTTGTATACCGGGTGAGTCTCCCACGCCTATTTTTACGTATCTATGCAACCCGCACACAAATTACCCATCTCACAAAACATCAGTCGTAGCGAAACACCACATGCGCCTTGATTCGTTGTCATCAGTAGAGTAAGTAGTGATCGGATTGTGTTATGTCAGAAGTCACTTTTCAAAGAATGTGCATCCGTTTATTGTGGTGAAACAGATTATTGCGATGCTTACCAAACATGCTGGTACGTGTTACACACTTAGTTACACACATCAGCCTCGCTTCGAGCTATTGTGTTTCTTCATGCGACATAAAACTACAGTCACCGCTTAGTGTAGTGATGAGAAGAAATAAACGCGCAGTGCTGTTTAGTAGCGATTCCCTATTTTGTCGTCGCTGATTGGTGCAGAATAACAACGGCGTCGAATATTCAGCCAACAGGCGAGGCTCCGTGGTGAGTACGCACACGGCACGGAACTCGGCTACACAACAGGCGAGGCTTCGTGGTGAGTACGCACACAGCACGGGACTCGGCTACACAACAGGCGAGGCTCCTCGGTGAGTACGCACAGAGCACGGGACTCAGCTACACAACAGGCGAGGCTCCGTGGTGAGTACGCACACGGCACGGAACTCGGCTACACAACAGGCGAGGCTCCTCGGTGAGTACGCACAGAGCACGGGACTCAGCTACACAACAGGCGAGGCTCCGTGGTGAGTACGCACACGGCACGGAACTCGGCTACACAACAGGCGAGGCTTCGTGGTGAGTACGCACACAGCACGGGACTCGGCTACACAACAGGCGAGGCTCCTCGGTGAGTACGCACAGAGCACGGGACTCAGCTACACAACAGGCGAGGCTCCGTGGTGAGTACGCACACGGCACGGAACTCGGCTACACAACAGGCGAGGCTTCGTGGTGAGTACGCACACAGCACGGGACTCGGCTACACAACAGGCGAGGCTCCTCGGTGAGTACGCACAGAGCACGGGACTCAGCTACACAACAGGCGAGGCTCCGTGGCGAGTACGCACACGGCACGGAACTCGGCTACACAACAGGCGAGGCTTCGTGGTGAGTACGCACACAGCACGGGACTCGGCTACACAACAGGCGAGGCTCCTCGGTGAGTACGCACAGAGCACGGGACTCAGCTACACAACAGGCGAGGCTCCGTGGCGAGTACGCACACGGCACGGAACTCGGCTACACAACAGGCGAGGCTTCGTGGTGAGTACGCACACAGCACGGGACTCGGCTACACAACAGGCGAGGCTCCTCGGTGAGTACGCACAGAGCACGGGACTCAGCTACACAACAGGCGAGGCTCCGTGGCGAGTACGCACACGGCACGGAACTCGGCTACACAACAGGCGAGGCTTCGTGGTGAGTACGCACACAGCACGGGACTCGGCTACACAACAGGCGAGGCTCCTCGGTGAGTACGCACAGAGCACGGGACTCAGCTACACAACAGGCGAGGCTCCGTGGCGAGTACGCACACGGCACGGAACTCGGCTACACAACAGGCGAGGCTTCGTGGTGAGTACGCACACAGCACGGGACTCGGCTACACAACAGGCGAGGCTCCTCGGTGAGTACGCACAGAGCACGGGACTCAGCTACACAACAGGCGAGGCTCCGTGGCGAGTACGCACACGGCACGGAACTCGGCTACACAACAGGCGAGGCTTCGTGGTGAGTACGCACACAGCACGGGACTCGGCTACACAACAGGCGAGGCTCCTCGGTGAGTACGCACAGAGCACGGGACTCAGCTACACAACAGGCGAGGCTCCGTGGCGAGTACGCACACGGCACGGAACTCGGCTACACAACAGGCGAGGCTTCGTGGTGAGTACGCACACAGCACGGGACTCGGCTACACAACAGGCGAGGCTCCTCGGTGAGTACGCACAGAGCACGGGACTCAGCTACACAACAGGCGAGGCTCCGTGGCGAGTACGCACACGGCACGGAACTCGGCTACACAACAGGCGAGGCTTCGTGGTGAGTACGCACACAGCACGGGACTCGGCTACACAACAGGCGAGGCTCCTCGGTGAGTACGCACAGAGCACGGGACTCAGCTACACAACAGGCGAGGCTCCGTGGCGAGTACGCACACGGCACGGAACTCGGCTACACAACAGGCGAGGCTTCGTGGTGAGTACGCACACAGCACGGGACTCGGCTACACAACAGGCGAGGCTCCTCGGTGAGTACGCACAGAGCACGGGACTCAGCTACACAACAGGCGAGGCTCCGTGGCGAGTACGCACACGGCACGGAACTCGGCTACACAACAGGCGAGGCTTCGTGGTGAGTACGCACACAGCACGGGACTCGGCTACACAACAGGCGAGGCTCCTCGGTGAGTACGCACAGAGCACGGGACTCAGCTACACAACAGGCGAGGCTCCGTGGCGAGTACGCACACGGCACGGAACTCGGCTACACAACAGGCGAGGCTTCGTGGTGAGTACGCACACAGCACGGGACTCGGCTACACAACAGGCGAGGCTCCTCGGTGAGTACGCACAGAGCACGGGACTCAGCTACACAACAGGCGAGGCTCCGTGGCGAGTACGCACACGGCACGGAACTCGGCTACACAACAGGCGAGGCTTCGTGGTGAGTACGCACACAGCACGGGACTCGGCTACACAACAGGCGAGGCTCCTCGGTGAGTACGCACAGAGCACGGGACTCAGCTACACAACAGGCGAGGCTCCGTGGCGAGTACGCACACGGCACGGAACTCGGCTACACAACAGGCGAGGCTTCGTGGTGAGTACGCACACAGCACGGGACTCGGCTACACAACAGGCGAGGCTCCTCGGTGAGTACGCACAGAGCACGGGACTCAGCTACACAACAGGCGAGGCTCCGTGGCGAGTACGCACACGGCACGGAACTCGGCTACACAACAGGCGAGGCTTCGTGGTGAGTACGCACACAGCACGGGACTCGGCTACANACCCAGGAAAAAAAAAATCTTTGAAGGAGGTGCGGAGGGTCGAGGGTCGAAATAAAGAACTCTCAATCTCCACTAGAAATTGACACGGCCACCCCGGAAACTCGAACCGAATTTTAATGTTGCCTAACTTCCGAGTTTTTCTTCTCGTCGATATATCTCCCCTGATTTCACAAAAACTGAAAAGAAATTTTGTAAAATACATTTATTCCTAAACATTTTACTCCATGCGTGTGCCATATATACTGCATGTATAAACACAGATACATATATACACATACATACACGCACATATAATGTGTACATAAATTCACAATATTTTTGAAACACAAAAAATTATAGTTATTTGAAGGACACTAAGAAATATCTCAAAACCTGTGGGCATTGGAATATTAGTAATATTACAGGCCCATTTTAAAACCAAAACCTTTAAATTCAATAAAATTATTTATACGGTTTTGTAAAATATATAAAACTGTAATATTAATGATAGTAATATAATTGTATTACATAGATTCAATAAAAATTTGCGGATATTTGTGAAAAAGAATATATTAATATAAACATTATTTATTATTACCATAGTATAATAGTTGCATTAAACATGTCTAATTCTAATTTCCCGTTATCAATAACAATGGAGGTACTAATGCTTTCACTATTCGTAAACAAACAAAACTGCTTCCTTTTCGCAAATGTTAGTTTTCCTATTTTTGCTTTACACAGAAGATTTTATTGGTTTAGCAATTCCTATAAAAACTAAACATAGGGTAGTACTGAAACGGCTTCAAAATTGGCATTTCATATTTTTAAGCTTCACACGCGCCCGCACTTAGAGGTATGTCTTCAAATTGTGACATCCTCATTTGCAAACAAGTTCTTTATTAACACACTATCCCGTTACGGACAAGAATAGCCTGGTTTAGGAATCACNACAGCCTGGTTTAGGAATCACTTGATTATTCACATATTAGACCACAAACTTCCCAATCTGCCATTAAAATGTTAATTAGTTATCAGATAAAAGGTTAATAATGTTTCTGAAAGTTGAATACACTGGAATTGTGTAAGAAATACACGAACTTTCAGATCTGATGGAGTGAGGTAAGTATTACACATTTAAATCCAATAATGTAAAATATCTAAGTGGTACAGTATTATCATATAACTACATCACAATTTATTTTTAATATTTACCTATTTTACTTTTAAACTAAGATTGTTAAATTTTGGGAATCATCAATAACATCATATTGGTTTTCACTCATCATTCTTAAATGAAAAGTAGAAGTATTAAGTTGTTGAAAACATCTATTCGCTCAAAACTGTACATTCTTTTGTCATATTTCTAAGTATCCTCACTTCACGTAATCAATTGCAAAAAAAAGGGTTCTTTTAAACCTTTTTATGGGAAAATTAATACGCCCCTTTAAACTGAAAGATAATTCTGAGTTTTGGTGCACAAGAACTGCTCATTATAAACACATATATTTATGGTAATTGTTTCCCCAATAATTTCAAAATAATACATCCAAGCCCTTTAATGTGCACTGCATCTTCATTAATTACAACTGCCAGGTCACTTTTATGTATAAGTCCGCCTTCACGAATATATGTTGTTCGTGTTGAGCTTATTTGGTTTACCATCACTGCAATTTTCTCACTACTTTAAAGATTCGAACTTTTGATGGTTTTCTTCAAGTTATGTACTGTNTTTCAAAATAATACATCCAAGCCCTTTAATGTGCACTGCATCTTCATTAATTACAACTGCCAGGTCACTTTTATGTGTAAGTCCGCCTTCACGAATATATGTTGTTCGTGTTGAGCTTATTTTGTTTACCATCACTGCAATTTTCTCACTACTTTAAAGATTCGAACTTTTGATGGTTTTTTTCAAGTTATGTACAGTNTGTTTACCATCACTGCAATTTTCTCACTACTTTAAAGATTCGAACTTTTGATGGTTTTTTTCAAGTTATGTACAGTGTTATTAATTATTTACCACAGCAATATTCTGATTCGCAGTCGCAAAAGAAAATGTATCTATTTTGACACAAACGTGACATACTCTCGTAGAGGGTAAAGTGTATAACGGGACTACTAGGCTAAGTCAGCGTGTTTAATAAAAAAACGCTACTGTAACAATTATGTGAATGCAATAACAAAGTATTAGAAACGCAGGGACTAGTAAAATTGAAAGTCACGCTTGTCAAGTACCATGGAAAGACAAAAAAAAGTCATTGTCATAAAAAATAATGAAATGAACTGCAAATGTGACACCTAAACGCTACATTTACGGCTATAATAATACTCATGTGCAGCCCGCAAACAGAACCAATAACAATCTATNTCGGTGAGTACGCACAGAGCACGGGACTCGGCTACACAACAGGCGAGGCTCCGTGGCGAGTACGCACACGGCACGGGACTCGGCTACATAACAGGCGAGGCGCCGTGGCGAGTACGCACACGGCACGGAACTCGGCTACACAATAGACTATTATTCCGCAGCGAAGATGTTTTGCTAGATGGGCAGTATTGTGAACGGGTTGCATAGATAAGGAAAAATAGGCACTGTCGACACACCCGGTATAATTTTTGTTAATGGGTAAAATTAATTTAAAACACTGGTAACCAAAGTTGGCAGAATGTTGATTATTTGGTTGGTAACATGTTGGTAAATTACTGTGTGATTGCATTTATGAAAGATAAATACACTACACTTAAAGTTGTGTATACAACCTTTGCATTATGTTCGGACAACATTATATTTAAGTTGGCAATCAACATAAAAGTCATGTTTGGCCAACGTAATACCGAGTGATGTTTCGGCTTTGGGGTAATTCAATATGCCAATGTTGGCCCAATGGTAGAGCCAATTGTTGGGCTCTCTGGCTTACCAAATTTCTTATTTTTTTTTTGTTCTAATTTTTTTGTCGCTCTGTGTACTCTGTTGGTTTATTTATTCTTTTCTCTGGATATTTTTGTGGTTCCTGTGTTTGTCGTAGTGTTGATTTATTTGGTTTTATAATATGACAATGAATACTTTATCGGACTTGTGTTTCATTGTGTTTTTTTCCTATTTTTGTATGTGTTTTGAGTTTTATAGTTCATTGTTTATTGTTCAGCTGTGTCCACTGATATTGTTTTTTGCACTCTTTTGTTCACTCGAGAGGTGTTTTCGTTTTCGTCATCGTGTTGTCTTTTCTATGGCTTTTGTTGTCTGTCCTGTTTTGTAATAATAAATTTCTCGTCCATATTTTTGTCGTTTTAATTACATACTTATTTATTTCCATTTGACAAGAAAACAGTTTTTCTCAATTATCTGCCTGTGGTGTTGTAAAAGGTTTTTTCGTTCTTTTTTTTTGTCTTGCTGAGTTCTGGGTGTGTGCGGGGTTTTTATTTAATCCCCTGGTCGGCAATGGACACAGTCCAACCAAACCATCATAACAAGACATACAAGTCATTGCATTTGGAAAGTAGGCTAAAGTTTATGTTTAGTGAAGCATTGAAAATGAAGAAAAACAAGGTACTATAAGGAAGACTGAAATTCATAAATTAGAGGGACAGAATTCGAGTCTTAGGTAAGAAGNGAAGAAAAACAAGGTACTATAAGGAAGACTGAAATTCATAAATTAGAGGGACAGAATTCGAGTCTTAGGTAAGAAGTATGTTGATATATGTGTGCGTTGTATTTCGGAGAGAATATACATGGTTTTTCCAAACCACCAAAGAATTTTTGATTATTAATAAAATATATTTGTAGATGCTTGTTACGAGGCGAGTGGCCGATGAAAGCAGAGGACTAGTAATGAAAAGCCACGCACGGCTGCAGACAGTCAAGATAGTTGGCAGCTACAGACGCGGAGGTGGCGGCGGGGGAACTCTAAATGCGAGGCCAAACTTGGCGACGATCCTGTTGATCTCCTGGAGGTGAAGCACGTCGCCTGTTAGACGTTCGCC
>NQII01006187.1:41859-60444 GCA_002778355.1 Clitarchus hookeri | reverse complement strand
GGGGGGTCGGTGAAGGGGGAAGGCCTAAGCCGCGGGACACGTGTCACTGCGATCTGCCACCTGCCTCGTGGCGCGTGTCGACTGAGACGCGCTCGCAAAGTGGGTCAGCGAGGCTTCAGTTCCAAAAGACGTCACACGTCAACATGTTTGATTAACAAAAATCACTTCCTTTAATATTTCGGTTTTTAGCTTGCATCTGTGGCTCACGAGGTGCGTGATGACATAATATCTTATGCAAAAAAATTTCCTTTTACTATATGTAGGTAAATACAAAAATTGTGCCTGATAGCTGAAAGAAAAATTAAAGCATTCGAATTGTAATCAGCACCCTGTGTAACTGGCTGGAATATTTTTGCATAGGGAGAGAAAACACGAAGTTACTGATCTAACTAATATTCCCGCTTTCCTCTACATAGAAGCAAATAGGTTTGATGAAGTTCGTAAAAGCGTACAGAAGATGATAGACCTTCACGTTTTGTTGACAAAGATATCATTCATTATAGATAAAACCAGAATCGTATGCAACACTAGTTAGACAATTACAAATACGCACGTACCTTAATCGGGAATTGAGCCCAGAATCCGTTGTACCATAACCTGAAGTTCAGCTAACTGCATTACGCAGGTAGAGTCAGGAGCACTAACTTAGGCTGTAATCAGTCTAATGTTTTGGTAGACCGGGTTTACTAACATGTAATATTTAAATGGCCGTAATTTTGAAAACCGGAATGTGAGTCACTTAAATCACTTAATTTTACATGGCCTACTGTAGCGCTACTTGTGTGCAACATACGGTAGCAATCGGTTTATTGGTTTCCGATATAAGGTATGAAAGGAACAACCCCATTTTCTGTTATAGTGCTATCCTCATAAATAGCTGACAAAGAAGCTATTTATTTACAGTTTTGGCTTGTCATTGATACTTTCAGTGTATCAAGTTTGGTCGGAATTAGCCAAACGGTATGGTAGACATAAAAAACTAACCAAAAATATTAATGTGAGCACTATTTCGAAAATATTAGCCTTACAAATTTAAATCACATATTTTCATATGACTTACCCTTTTATGAGTGCCTAATTTGGTAAGAGTCAGTAGAGCAGTTTCTGAGATATAACTTACCAGTTACATTTTTTCATGCTGTGTTGTCTTACAAAATGACTGACCAATAACAATATCCCTCTCCACATTCAATGCCTACATAATGCAAAGCCAACGTACCAAATTTGGTTTAAATCGTCCAAATTGTTGCCACGATATGACATAACGCCTTATATTTAAATTTTTTAAAATAAGCATCTGGCGTAATCAAAAACTACGAGTGTCAGATATTCTTAATACGTTAAATAAAGGGTGTATCCGGGAGGATGTCACAAACTTTCAGGGATTGTGTAGAATGGCGCCAGTTTATATTTCAGGCAGAGAACCCTGGTTTGGAAATGCCTTCTTCGAACGTTACAAACAAAAGAGTTTTGGGATGCCTATTATAGTGGAACACAATGGTCAGGGCGTTGTGGAAGAATGAAGAGGAGAGGGGGTGGGGGCAAGACGGTGTAGTTTATGTTTGACCGACTGTAGTATTAAAACGGGTAATCATAGAAGTCTGAGTAATTTTTTAATTAACATACATACCCTTGAATTACAATAGACGCAATCAAAAGTTTAATAACACATAACAATCCATAGTAATATTTTTTTCCCTTAGGTACTAAATTGACCCCATCTTGCCTCATATGTGGGGTAACATGGGGTGCGATATGGGGCAAGATGGGGTAAAGAATTGCAAGTTCATTTTGAGTAATGAATGCACACATGCCCTGCAAAATAATCACCATCATCATCTTAATCGATGCCAGCACATGAACAGTGTGACCAACTACCACAAGATCCACACGACGCCCATCTCTTTGTGGATTGTGAGTACAGACCACCACATTACTGTCAGAGGTACTTGTATGATATTTATTTTGTTTTGCAGCTTTATTACTTGTTTATGCTTTCACATTTTCAGTCCTGCTTGTGTTCTTCCTTTGTTTCTTTATGGTAGTTTTTCTTTTAGTCTGGAAGTCTTCTAGTTCAGTCTTGTAAGGCGATAATGTCAATATTGTAGTTCTCCCACGTCTGACTCTTTTCCTTGTTGGACTTGTTGTGTTGCTAAAAAGCGGAACATGTAGGAGTAGTTGGGAATGCAATTGGGGCTGAATTTGTCAATACTGACACTGTGACATTCTTTGATGGAAGTGTTGGGGGATTTTCGGGACCATTTCCGCCGTTAGACGATTGAGGCTGGGTGGTGTCAGTATAAATTGGCTTTGGAAGTTCCTGAACAGCTGGCCTATGTTCGTAAAGAATGACTGAAATAGTTTTATTCGTTGTCTGAGAATGCATGAAANAAGTTCCTGAACAGCTGGCCTATGTTCGTAAAGAATGACTGAAATAGTTTTATTCGTTGTCTGAGAATGCATGAAAACAATGTCAGAGAAAAAGATTGGATCTGCATGCCACAGTCCAGTTTTCCAGAAACCATTTATTATGCAGGTCATTGAAACAGCTTTAATGAATGCGATTCCAAAGATTTCTCCCAGTTGGAAGTTCGTGACCACTCTTTTGCAGCACAGTCATATGAGAGGTTTCATGAATGCAACGTCAAGTTTTCCTTNAAGTTCCTGAACAGCTGGCCTATGTTCGTAAAGAATGACTGAAATAGTTTTATTCGTTGTCTGAGAATGCATGAAACCAATGTCAGAGAAAAAGATTGGATCTGCATGCCACAGTCCAGTTTTCCAGAAACCATTTATTATGCAGGTCATTGAAACAGCTTTAATGAATGCGATTCCAAAGATTTCTCCCTGTTGGAAGTTCGTGACCACTCTTTTGCAGCACAGTCATATGAGAGGTTTCATGAATGCAACGTCAAGTTTTCCTTNAGTTGGAAGTTCGTGACCACTCTTTTGCAGCACAGTCATATGAGAGGTTTCATGAATGCAACGTCAAGTTTTCCTTCAAAAAAATTGATTATAGTCTAACTATGAAACTTAACTTGGATCTATTGAATATGTAAAATATGTTTTAAGATTTGTAAACATTGACACTTGAAAATCTCAGCAGTTTAAATACACATTCCACTTACGGAGACGCAAAATAAAACCGCGAAATTAGTCATATCCACAAACATATTTCTCAGGGGCAAGATGGAGTACCCACTATCGTTCCGTCTTGCCCCATGCGTACTGCGAACAAACATGGCCGCCCATCACACTCTAGCGAGAGAAAGGAACAACATCGACTTATTAGTTTGAAGATTGAAGACAGTGTTTGTTTATTCAAGTATATTTAAACACTCTTTATACGCACCTGAGGTTATGACACTTCAAAATAGCGCAAAACTTACATAAGTACCTTCAAGAATCAACAAAACGCTATCACAAACACAACCAAAGATACAATAACGCACCACTTTCTCTACCGACTAGGGACAGGTCTAAGAAAGGTACATGCATGTTTTCCGCCAGACAGCAGCACTTCAACAAAGTAAAGGGGGTACCACGCCTTGCTTCGCTTTTCCGTCATGCCTTACAACCCCCCCCCCTCTCTAAACCCACCTACCACGTTTAACCTCACAAGGTAAGTACTGACATTACCTTGAAGCCTGCAAACCAGGCTAGACATCCTTGCCAGAACCAGGAATCGAACTCGTTGCTTGGAGGGTGGCAGTGATAAACCCGATTCCATCAGTCGGCCAACATATACTGTAGACGTAGTAGAGAACAAGGGTTGGGGAACGTACGCTATACTGATGCACGGTAGATGGTATGCTGTGTGTCGACGTGGTGGGTCCTGAGTTGCGGGTGTAGGCAGACTGCAGTCTATGTTTACATGCGGACAAGTGCACTTGATCAGTCCGTAGTGAACTGTGGTCTTCATAGCTTGCCGATCATGTACATACGTAGTACACTAGTTAATCAAATAAGTTCACATAATCCTGTAAGTTGTCGCATTCCACTGTAATAGGCATCCGAATACTTTTTTGATTGTAACGTTAGACGGTGTCATTNAATCCTGTAAGTTGTCGCATTCCACTGTAATAGGCATCCGAATACTTTTTTGATTGTAACGTTAGACGGTGTCATTCCGGACCAGGATTCTCTATATCAAATGGATGCTGGTGACATTTTCCATTATCCCTGAAAGTTTACAACATCACNTTTCCGGACCAGGATTCTCTATATCAAATGGATGCTGGTGACATTTTCCATTATCCCTGAAAGTTTACAACATCACCCGTATGTATCCTATGTATGCCGAGTTTTGTTAAATTCTGTTGAGAGTTTCAAAACTCTTATGAGGGTCACACAGATACACGCGCGCACGTACATATATTCAGATACACAGAAAGGAATGTGATGTCATAAGCCTATCCCTCCTTTGGAAAGAAAGCTAAATGTTAGCGTGTATCATTTCTCCCTTCACTTGATAAAGGAACAGTGAAATTTTAATTAATCACTGAGAAGGTGACAGCGATGATGTGAATGTTTCATAAAAAAACTAAAACCCGGTGGGAAAGGAAAAAATGAAGCCAGAACCTGGTGTCACGGATCAGTGAGACACTGATAGGTGAACGTTCACATGAACTTATCACAGATATTTGTCAATTGATATAGTGCCACTGAAATTCTTTGAAAAATTAATGTATTTTTGCATCAGCTTTTTTATTTCACTGTTTATAAGACAGTAAGAATCACATATCAATGATAAGTTATGAGTTTTTAACACACTTTTAATAAGAAGTTAAATGATANTATAAGACAGTAAGAATCACATATCAATGATAAGTTATGAGTTTTTAACACACTTTTAATAAGAAGTTAAATGATATAAGTTCTTTCCATAATTCGCTACCCACATTATTGTTGGTATACGAGTCAAATGTTTGTATTAAATTGCAGGCTGCTAGGTGATAACTTAACATTGATTTCTATCACTGCATAGTGTATTAATCTACTACACTTAAAATGATCGTAGATGTGTACTCCGTGGTTTCTGCGTCGATAAAGAGAATGCGTGATTCTCCAAGAAACGTAAATATAATACCACTACGCCAATGCTAACTCCGATGCTGTATGAAAAGCAAAGAAATCGTTTTCAATTATACCAGTTTTAAAATTAACTCTTTTAATGTACATTATATTACGGCATGGAACGTTTTTTTTTCGCAATTCGCTGTCAATATTTGTATGAGTACTTATGTCACGGTTTACAATAAAACGTACGTAATTACGTGGAGAGATTTTTCCCCCATTAATTTAAAAATTATTTCATTAATCATGAATCAGCAAGGCGGCTGTAGATAAAAGCGCTTCGCTTAACGCCAGCATTTTAGAGTCTCGTTTTTAGGAAGGGACAGATTGGTGGCTATTTTATTGTAGATATTCTTTAACATGACGGATCTATTTATATTTATATACGAGGGTTATTCGGAAAGTAAGGTCCGAATCGCCGTAGCTAATCGAATGTCGCGCGAACATTGTAACGCGCATGCGCACCGACTCCCGGCATGCCTTGCTCGTCAAACGACGCCATTTGCATTGGTATTGTTGCAGTGTGCTGTTTACAGTGTCAGTTAGAAATGTTTAAAACAACTGATCAGCCCGCCGACTGTGAAATACGGTCAGCGATTCGGTTTTTGACAGTAAGGAACGTTTCAGCAGCGGAAGTTCATCGACAGATAAGTCAAGTGTATGGCCCCAATGCGATGAGTGACAGCAAAGTGCATAAGTGGGTGAGAGTTTTCAAGGACGGACGGGAAAATGTCCATGATGAACCGCAATCAAGCCAACCATCAGTGATCACAGAAGATTTGGTCAAAGCCGTGGACGAAAAGATGCGTAAAGACCGGCGATTCACAATTTAAACCTTAGCATTGGAATTTCCGAATGTGGGTAGAACAACTTTGCACAAAATTGTCTCTGAAAATTTGCAATTTCACAAATTGTGCGCACGTTGGGTTCCCAGGCTGCTTACTGAGGAACACCAAATGAAAATAATGGTTTGTGCTATTGATGTTTTGGACCGTTATCATAAGGAAGGTGATCCATTTTTAGAGAAGATTGTCCTAGGGACGAGACATGGGTTTCTCACATGACCCTAGAGTCTAAACGTCAGTCAATGGAATGGCGTCACCCAACATCACCAGTCAAAGTCAAGGCCAAGCGGACAATCTCAACACGCAAGGTTATGGCAACCGTGTTTTGGGATAGACATGGAGTCGTGTTAGTCGAGTTTATGCAGCAAGGGACAACCATCAATGCAGCTGCTTACTGCGCTAACCTGACTAAACTTCGACGTGCAATACGAAATAAGCGAGGTGGCCTTCTGACGTCTGGAGTTGCTGCATGACAATGCCAGACCCCATTCTGCCATTCACACCCAACATCTGATCTGATCTTTTGGATGGGAACATATTGACAACCCACCGTACAGTCCAGACTTGGCACCGAGCTATTTTCACTTGTTCCGCTACCTAAATGCAAACGCCTTCAGGGAGGCAAGCGCTTCGCCACAGATGACGAGGTGAAAGAAGCAGTTACAGACTGGTTATCCTCACAGGTGGCAGACGTCTATGAATTAGGCATACAAAAGCTTGTAGAACGTAACGGCAAATGTTTAAACAAATATGGAAACTATGTAGAAAAGTAGAGAAACTTGTAAGGAATTAAATAAATAACGTTTTTTGAAAAAATATTTGATGGTTTATGTTTTACATGAAATCGGACCTTACTTTCCAAATAACCCTCGTAGTAAGACAAGATTTGTTTTAATATAGGCCTACCCCGTGGGCGACGAGGTTATAATAACTAGCACTATAGTAAACAGACGGAATGTAATCCCTTTCGCAATAAAGACGCCTTCTCACTTCTCACAAAGGAAAATAATGGACATAATAAAGGAACATTATGCGCGTGTGTTGTGTATGAAGTTTAGCAAACAAGTATATTGAATGAGTGAAGAGCGAGAGAAGAGATTTGGGCCGCTCTTAACAACGAGGTCTTAGAGCCGATGAGGGTGATTGGGGTGAGTATGGAGTAGCGCCGGAATGAAGGTGCGGGGAAAACAGGAGATCCCCACGAAGACCCACCGACCAGCGACATCGTCCGGCCCGATTCCCGCATGCGAAAACCCGGAAGTGACCCGGCCGGGTATTGAGCCCGGCTCGCCTTGGTGGGAGGCGAGCAGCTTAACCGCTCAGCCATCGTGGCCCCCAAGCGAATGAAGTCCCTTTGTCTCCGATCAGCGAGTGTTCTAATAATTTAAATTTTTAAAATTTTTATTTATCTTGTNTAATAATTTAAATTTTTAAAATTTTTATTTATCTTGTGATGTCATGTATAGTGAATCAGTGTAATAAAGATAATTTTTTTCGAAATTTTACTAACGTAAAAAAATTTATTATAAGCATATTAATTTAATGTGATGCTATCACCATTAACAGTCTGTTAATAGCTTAAAGCCACTAATTACTTTTTTTNTAAGCATATTAATTTAATGTGATGCTATCACCATTAACAGTCTGTTAATAGCTTAAAGCCACTAATTACTTTTTTTTCTCTGGTCATGCTTGCAAATTGTTATTGTATTCCTAGTTTTAGTCTTGGAAAATAAAGTCCTATATGACGGAATATCTTTCAATTACAAGTACAACGCCATCTTCAGAACAGTCATTCGGGTATGTGGCACACTATAGCAAGCCAAAATCTTTAGCGAAACCAATAAAAACAACAGGGAGTGCAATGTAAAGCTGTGAAGTGAAATGCTGGAGGCGTAGATTCGAGCAGGGGTGTGGTTCAGAGGCAAAGCCCCAGCCACCATCGAGTGCGAGCGTGTGCGTGCGTGTGTGTGTGACAGGAGTTCGTTAACTCTCTGGCCGCCATGGAACAGTTCAAATAACGCCAATAGCGGCAGCGGCAAGTTTCCTAATCATTCCCGCTCCCCCTTCCACCCCCCCCAACCACTTTCGCCCTTCCCATACTTGTTTCCGACGAAACTGCCGCCTGTAGCTGATTGAGTCCCTTTTTCCCTTCGCGCACTTGGAAATTAATGACTGCAGGGCGTAACGAGGTCCGCCATTACCGCGACTAACCCTCTCGCAACAGAAACATCGCGTTCCACGTGTGCGACCGCCTCCGTCCTCACTGCTCTGATTAACACGCACATATTCCCGGCTTTTTTATTCCCATTTCACGTCAGTAATTCCAATGAACGGGCAACTTCGAGTTATCAAATCACTCATGTCGTTTGTGGACCCGCACTCTTTCAAATACGTTTTTACTCCTTCGACCGATCAAAGTTGGTAGTGAAACGAACGCTGGGCGGCGAGTACTCGCTAAATACCGCTGGCTCTGGATTTATATAGGATCTCCTGTATTTCCAAGCTGCAAACGACGTGCATCCTGGACCTGTCGATACATTACCACCAAATCTGTTACATACGCGCTAACTAGTAATATCGCAAATATTTGCACGGAGGTTTTTTTCTTAGTGACGTATAAATCAAACCTAATGAGGCCCATAATTTTTAGCGTATTAATGAATTTACTTATTCCACCTAATATAAACTGAGTTTTATATTGGCAACAGAGGGTTGGAAATGTGTAATGGCCTATTTTTACACCGGAAAACTGAACCAACATAAACTTACACTAAATTGACCAATTATTAACATTTTAGGAAAGATTGGGGCGTGCTGATATAATTTCTATAATGGCGTAAATAACTTTCTGATAACATGGAGAGAATATTTTCCCCACGGTGTAAGAAGTTAAGTTTAATGTTTTCTTTTACAAGTATTATTTAAAAATTTAAATTAAATAATACTTAAGCAGAAAATAACCTAAATTTTAACAAGCCCAAATACGAGGCTAGTTGTCTCACTTTGTCACACATTAAAAATGGCTGAAAACAAATATAAACAAAATTGATGATGATTGCAGTTTTTCTACAAACTAGTGTGTAACAGCATGGCTTTATAACAACTAACAAAATTCTTCTCCCTTGAAATAGGACCAAAGAATCTTCACATCTCAAACTGAGGTTAAAACCAACTACGATTCGGTGGGAACCATGGGTAGGAAAATTGATATCTAAATTGTTATACATTTTTTAACCTATATTCATAAATGCCATGCAGTGAATTAACACCTGGTAGACTGTCGGGCAGGCTACTGACAATAACTGATATCTATAGATGATATACGCATCTATGCAAGAAAGGTAGGCGAGTTAGGTCGTGGGAACAATGAGTGGAGTGAAGATGGCCAAGGCACGACGTGCAGTGTTCTCCTGCCTGCCAGAACATCGTCAACTCCTCTAGGCTTGGTTAGCGATGCTCACGTGCGTAATTAGGCTCTCGATGAGTGGAAAGTGAATGGTTATCGCGTCTCACGGTTCCACTACTTCTAGTTCACGATATCCGTTGCCTGCACTTGCAACGTGAAATAGGTTACGCTCGACTGACGTAAACATGCCATCAAGTGAAGAAGAAACGAACGTCTAAAACAATTTTGTGGGGGAAGTTTTATTCGTGCATTTGCATCTTCGTATTATTTATTTCCGGTTTTTAGAAACAGTTGAACACGCAATTCCAAAATCCTCCGCTACTTCGCCCAGGATCACGCTTCATCGCTGATACAATTTCAATGTTCTACATTTTCAATGTAAAATCGTAAACTTTACGTACATATACCCAAAACTCTTAGCACAACACACGTTTTCCGTTCTCTTACGGGCACAAACATCGCCATTATGTGAACTGTTCAACAGTTAGGATGGTATACATAATCAAGTCTCAAGGCTTAGTTTAAGAAAGTTTTGGTGAAAACCATCTTATTTCTATAGAAAATGTTACTTCCGCTCCACGTTTCATAGCCGGCAGATAAGAAGATCGTCGCGAAGATGTCATGCTCAAGATATAGCNAATGTTACTTCCGCTCCACGTTTCATAGCCGGCAGATAAGAAGATCGTCGCGAAGATGTCATGCTCAAGATATAGCGTATTACTTACTTCCGGCTTGGTGAAGCACGAGCTGAAATGTGCAACAGATGCTGTAAATGATACGAACCTGGTGGCTTACATGAACAAGAGATGCATAGTTATCTGTTGTCACGATGACGTGATGGTTACGCGGTATTATATGCCAAAAGAAAAAAAAGCATTCGTTGAGTTTTTAAAATACAATACACATAAAAGTTATTGAATTGAAACAATTAACTCGGANAAGAAAAAAAAGCATTCGTTGAGTTTTTAAAATACAATACACATAAAAGTTATTGAATTGAAACAATTAACTCGGAGCTTTATCGTGGGCATTTATTGTGAACTGATTACGAAAATAAAAATAATGGTCAAAGGCTTATTTTATAAACTTTGTAACTGTTATTACCCATGTATAACATATTTGTAATAATAGTGGTAATAATTATATTTGCAATAAATTCACAATTAGGTTAGCTAATGTATGTAAATAAATACATATACGATAACAATAAATAACATTTATATGTGAGAACAACTAAAATATATTTTCGTAAATAAATGTTGCGCCATATATTTGGTGCAGTACTTAGCAGAGTCGAATATTGTGGATTTTTGCCCACGTAGGTAATAAAATATTTAAATCTCAATCAACCACATGTTTGGCTATCGCTATTTTGTATAAATATTTACTGTTTTCATGTATTAAGTTATTCATTATGCGTACGTTTCTAAACAAACGCACCGTCTGAAGTTATGTCTATAGTGATCTTCGCGAAAGTTGGACTTATTTGCAGTCTTAAGTAAGATCTCAACGACTGTGAAATGTGATTCGAAATTGCAATATCAACCAATGGCTATGAAAAAGAAATATTTTCAGTCTCCAGACACCCAAATATACGACGGCCTTCGTGAAGACTGTCTTGTTTGCGAACGCTTAAGACAAGCTTGAGCAATGTTTATGAAATGTAAATACTAACTTGAGACGTCAAATAATATTGCCTTGAAGAAGTGAGTGCTTAAGATGAGTTATCAATACAACACCTAAACGTCAATTTATGAAAACAAAGAACGCCTTCTTACATACGCTAAAATAATGAAGTTGCTACTAAATACACGTATTATCATGTCCACTTTATTCAGACAAAATATAAAGTTTTTACTAAACCATCCGGAAAATCCGAGTAACTACTGCGTAACAAGGCCCTTGTTCTTACTCTTTTTATTCATATGAAATGAATCATCTATGTCTAAATAATGACGTAATAGCAATTTCTACGTTTTATTCACTTCGCCCATTTTTATCAATTCACTTAAAATATTCCCATAAGATTACCATGTTCATGCCTGTACGATAACGGAAAAAGAATGGTGTGCGAAGAGTTACGGATAAACCTACGAAACTTTTACGATTTCATAGCGAACATGTAATATTTTATAACAACGGAATTTGTACCTATCAGCGTTTAAATGCGAAGAGGTGTACTGACTCCGAGAAATCGAGTAGAGATGCTACTATGTCATTTCCTCGATCATGGCTTTGAGATTGGAGTGACGGAGGATTCTATAAATAACAGTTTGTTTCAATTGTTTGTAAAACTATATAAGCTATGTTATGTATCGCATCATGGCCTGGAGTTTATCATTTGATACGGTTTCCTAGCACAGCACCCGGATTAATGTCATTTCCTCGATCATGGCTTTGAGATTGGAGTGACGGTGGATTCTATAAATAACAGTTTGTTTCAATTGTTTGTAAAACTATATAAGCTATGTTATGTATCGCATCATGGCCTGGAGTTTATCATTTGATACGGTTTCCTAGCACAGCACCCGGATTAAATTATGCAAAAGGCAACTTCACACATACAGCTTTGTTCATTGGTACATTTATTTTCGACGTTAGTTCCTTCTTCGGTTGTTGATGGCGTATTTACATAAGTAAGTCGTAACCTCTTTCACGGTGTAAGTGGACACAGCCAATACCAAGTGTCGAGTGGTCCAGAGGGAGTGGGGCCATGTAGCAGCAGATCCGTTTCTAATGCAAGAAACCTCTCTCAGCTGCCGATGTACTGGTGTTGCCTGTTGCTCTCGACACATCGTCAATAATCGAAGAGTCTGGAGCCAAAGAACTTACCAGGATTCCATTGACAAACAACACAATTAGACGACGACATAACTAACCAAATTATCGACAAATTGAGAGACGGAAATTTTAGTATTTAGTTCAATGAGGCAGATGGCAGTAACAACGATGTTCATTTCGTATGTTATCTGTGTTTCATAAATGATATTACTTTAATGAATGTATTCTGATTTTCAAAGACATCCAAGGTGGCACCAGAGCAGTGGACTTGTTTTAACGCTCAGACTCTTTCATAAGAGAAAACAATATCGATTGGTCGAAGTGTGTAGGTGGTTACACAGATGAATGTCGTCCTATGACTGGTCGATACGCTGGTCCCCGAGTACTCAACAGAGCATGCGCCCATGCTGCCACATCGACACATACTTCCACACACAGAGGTCTTGATAGCACAGAAAATAAGTACTGATTTGGAGGAAGTACTGCAGATAACATTTTCTGTGGTAAACTACATCAAAGTTCGAACACAGAAGTGCAGTGATATGGGGGTCGCGCACATTTCCCTCTCCTAAAACTGTAAACTCGTTAGCTTTCTCGTAGTATTGTGATGTCGCGTATATATGGACTGCAGAGCGCAAGACACTGTTGTGCTGAATGTTTCGTCATTAACAGCTTCATTTTACAGTTTGTGTATTTTAGCGATATATTTCATAGGTCAAAATTCTCTGAATGTGAACCTCAGGCAATCTACGGCTTTCCGGAAAGATTCTAGCATTCTTAGAAAAGCTACTATTTTGAAAGACCAATATATGATCAGGAGATTTTCACTGTTTTCCTGCATTATACAAGTGTATACAAGAAAACCGTATGCTGTCAAGAAAAATACTGAAGTTTGGTTTTTAGAGCATCTTTCTAAACTGCGCGTTTCATCTGACAAATATTTTTGTTCAGAATCACATGAACTCAAGTGAGTTACCGACCTGTTTACAGCAGATTTACCATCAACAGTCACTTCCACTGACTAGCGTTTCTTCAAACTCCACATTGAAAATGGCATTCTCTTCCCGGACTTTTCTACAGTTTCGGTACAGAGTGTTAAGTGTGTACCCAGAATTGAGTAAGAAAGCCGTCGTAGTAATTCTAACTTTTACTCCATTCTATTTATGTGAATAAAGATTATTTAAGAGAAAAGTTAACGCTGAGTAGGAGATATTCGTAGGTAGCGATTGTTCAGCTCCAGATTCAATGCTTCGTGTGACGAGAAACAAGATGCATGTATACCTGTGTTAGGAAGTTTCAGAAANAGTTCAGCTCCAGATTCAATGCTTCGTGTGACGAGAAACAAGATGCATGTATACCTGTGTTAGGAAGTTTCAGAAATTTCTGTAAAAAATGTGGCAGTAAAATGACAGCCAAATGAAGACTGTTACTAATGTCAAAAATGATGTTCTTTTTTTTTTATTAATAGTTGCTTATCACGGGCAATGCGTTTCCTCCCCCACCCCCTATATAATGATTTTAATATACCAACACATCTTATTTTTACACGTTTTTTAGTTGTTAATTAAAACGGAAACTGTAATCATAAAGTAATGAACGAAATGTTACTGAATTTTATTTCGTTTTATTGTAACTTTGTATTTTTACATTTAAAACAAGTGAGGTTGTTTATATAACAAGAAGTTACTGATAACTATTGAGTCTACTTACGTCTACATGGGTGCAAATAAATATAAGTCATGTTCTTAAAAGTAAAGGTGGTAGGTAGGCGTTGACGTCTCATTGTAAGAAATATAATTAGAGATGAAACCAGAAACATGTGAAACTATAGCAAGACAATTAAAATACACGAGTGACTTACCCGGGATTCAAATTCAGAAAAACTCGTATAACTAAGCTAGCTTGCAAACAACTGTATCACGGAGGAACGATTCCGAGAATCAACTTCGTATGTAATCAGTCAATTTTTTTAATGATAGGGTTCACTAACCTGAAATATTTACACGGCCATCATTTAAAAAATAAGTGTCTGTGCCACTAAAAACACATGCGTTTACATGACCTACCATAATCCTACTTGTGTGAAAAATTTGGTGGAAATCGGTTTATTGGTACCCGAGATAAAGCATTAAAACCTTATTTTCTTAATCGGTGCTATTTTACAAAACTGCTTAAAAAAAGTTTTTTATATCACGCGTCTAATATATACTGTCCGCATAAACGGTTTAATTAAATTATTAAATAGATGTGCCAAACATATCAACATATTTAATGGCCGCCATTTTGAAAATCATGGAATGACACTAGTTAAAACATACAACTTTACATGGCCTTCTGTAGGTGTGAAAAATTATTCCGGAATTATAGAAAAATTATCATTTTAATCTCCTGACACTACTTTGCAAAAAANTCTGTAGGTGTGAAAAATTATTCCGGAATTATAGAAAAATTATCATTTTAATCTCCTGACACTACTTTGCAAAAAATCAGGCAAAAGAGGATCTCTAAATGAATAAATTATGCTTCTAATTAATACCGTATGCATATAAATTTTGGNAAAAAATCAGGCAAAAGAGGATCTCTAAATGAATAAATTATGCTTCTAATTAATACCGTATGCATATAAATTTTGGTTGTATTATGTTGAAACGTTTCATATATATAACAAATTAACCTATATTATTTATTTAAAGACCATTAAAACATGCTTGCCACACATAACATATCTTAATTTGCATACCCTACTATAGCAATACTTGCGTGCAATTTTGGTATTAATCGGTTGATTGATCCTCGGGATATGGCATAAATTTCTATCGTTCTTAAATGAAGAACAAAAAGTTTATGTATTAGCAGAATCCATGTTACGTATTTTCATAGATATAGCACACTGTGCTTAAATGTTTGTACATGTGTAACTCAGAAAATAGCAGACGTACACTCTTAAAACATATAAATTATTATGACCTACCACAGTAAAACTTCTTCGCCAAATTTAAAAGAAATCGGTTGATGGTTTCCCGAGATATTACCCCAAATCTTTATTAATTATTTTAGCACTCTCTTACAAAATGACGGACAAAAGTGATTTTGTTTAATGTACCCATATGATGTTTGTAATAGATAGTGCCAGCATACAAAATCTGGTTGGAATTGGTCAAATTGTATTGTAGTTATACGAAATAAACCTAACATATTTGTAAAGTCGCCATTTTGAAAATAAGCGCCTACCATAGTATTACCTACTTGCCAAATTTGGCGGAAATTGGGTGAGTACTTTTTGAGATATAACGTAAAAGCTAAATTTTTTCATGTGGCGCTAGCTTCCAAAATGGCAGACGAAAGAGGCTCTGTGTAGACACATTTGATGTTTTTATGTATATCTCACCATACAAGATTAAAATATGAATTTATTAAAAGTTTTCGATAATATAATACTAAACTAAAATATCTATATGGCCGTCATCTTCTAAATAAGTGTCTGCCATACTTGAAACATATTTGTACGGAGATCAACTTCCACGGTAGTACTTGTTTGCAAAGTTCTGTAGTAATCTGCCAATTTTTTTCCGAGATATTACACAAAATTTGATTAGTTCATGTAACACTATCTTACAAAATGGCGGACCAAAGTGGTTGTTTTTTTGGCTTACATGATGCTTGGTTGAGTAGTTTACGAAAAAAAAGTAAAAGCTTTATTTTTCAGGTTGCGCTATCTTTCAAAATGGCAGATTANATTTTTCAGGTTGCGCTATCTTTCAAAATGGCAGATTAACAACAATATTCTCATCTGAATTCAATTATTTCACCTTGCGCTGTCAGCATTAAAAATTTGGTTTAAATCAGTGCGTAGTTTACGAGATGACATATCTTTGTAAATATTAAAATGGCCGCCATTTTTAAAGCAAGTGTCCTGCGTGGTCTAAAAGTATAAAAGTCAAGTGTCCTTACTTACTACTATATGTTTACCGAGTTTGGTGAAATTCGGTTGACGCGTTCAAATAATGAAGGGGATGGACGCTCACGTGCGGAGACACACGAGTACAGACAGGAAAGTGATCTTACACAGAAGAGCGAAACAAAACTGGTACACCTGCCTAAAATTGTGTAGGGCCCACCCGAGCATGCAGAAGTGCCGCAAGACGACGTGGCATGGACTCGACTAATATCTAAAGGTATGCAGGAGGCAATTCACACCATGAATCCTGCAGGGCAGTCCACAAATCCAACCTGCGCCAATTTGAGAAAAAGTTGCACGTCTGTCACGTTTAATGATTCTCGTCAGTCGTCGTTTGTCCCGTTCTTTCACGATCTTTTTCAGGCCACAAAGATGTCTAAGATGTGATGTTTTACCGGATTCCCGATATTCACGGTACACTCGTGAAATAGTCGTACGCGAACATCCAAATGTTATCGCTACCTAGGAGATGCTATGTCCCATCTCTCGTGCACCGACTATAACACCACGTTCAACCTCACTTAAAACTTGATAACTTGCCATTGTAGCAGCGGTAACCGATCTAGCTGCCGACCGCATCGCGTTCCTCTGATTGGTTCCATACCTCTGTTATTTGTATATGCACGCTTATCCCAGTTTTTTTGGTTCTTCAGTGTATAAGCCTTTTGTTACTTCGGAAAATAGGCTAAAAGGGCACATTGGATTATGTGCCCTTCTTATGCAGAAGGATTATTCTATTTCGCTTGGTGTGGTGAAATTTTGAGTTGAATATCTGGAAAACTCAGGTTGTTATACGTGATAGAAAGCAGATCTGCAACAACCCCAGAGTACGTTATTTTATGGTTTACTTCCAAACTTTTTTTTTTCGCAGAGGCATAGTCCATGAAGCAAGCGGTTTGGCGGGGGAAGGGGATGTTGGGAATTGTAATCTCCCCCCCCCCCCTACTTGCTGCTAAGTATGTCATCATTTAGTACGGAAATCTAATGAGCTTTATATGGGTTTCAATATATGTACTGTGTTCCCATAAACCATGATGCATATTAATATATTAAGAAGTAATTTTTCTTCTAACATTTGTCCTAGTTAAAATATCCTTCAGCAAAACTAACGCCCGTGGAACACCCCTCCCTTCTTTCCAATTAGCAGCACTCTTGAGAATTTTCTGGCTATACCACTGACTTTCAGTATCTGGAAACCTGCTGTACAACACTATAATAATGTTTTTGCCTAGCCGTCTTTACGGCCAGANCACTGACTTTCAGTATCTGGAAACCTGCTGTACAACACTATAATAATGTTTTTGCCTAGCCGTCTTTACGGCCAGATGTCAACAAAAAATATAGGAAAAGTTAATATTTTTTTGTTGTTGAAGTGAGGACGGCGAGATTTCATTATTAGTAATATAAATCATAGATAAGATTTCCAAAGACTACATAAAATAATTTATGAAATTTTTTTTGCAGAAACTAAAAAAGTAAATTCACCGATANCTAAGATTTCCAAAGACTACATAAAATAATTTATGAAATTTTTTTTGCAGAAACTAAAAAAGTAAATTCACCGATATTATGTATGAAATATAATAAATGATTCGTTTTTACCTACTTTATTGCCTTTTGATCACTGAAATAATTAATTCCGCATACAAAGGTCTCATAACATAGAAATTAAAACTTCATTCATTCTTCCCCAATAAAATGTTTATTAATATTTTATTCATATTGATACCTGCCAAATGCTGAAGTTTGGAAGTAGGTATTGATTCTGCTCTGCGACGTGAGGCGCCAGCACTTGACGCTAGCCCTCAGTGATAGGGCGTACAAATACGTCGACACTGTTGTCTCTAGGTCCAATTTACTAATTAACATACANTCAGTGATAGGGCGTACAAATACGTCGACACTGTTGTCTCTAGGTCCAATTTACTAATTAACATACACTTTATACGAGTGTTCGCATAATCGAGTTTTATTGTGGCTTAAACAGGTTAATTGGTACATAAACTCACGAGACAAAACTCTCCTCCCCTTTCCCTATGTAGGCTACGTATGGTTTGACGCCACGGCTGGCGCGTTGGGGTGGGGGGGAGATTCTTCGCACTTGGTGTAGAACTACTTATCTGACACTGCAGCGCTGAATTCCCTCAGCTGGCGGCTTGGAACTGCTCTCGAACTTGGTGGGCGTCTCGGCGCCTGGCTTCGAAGATCCTTCTTCCCGGGTCCAACGCAGAACTCTGCGTTTGACGACGGCCGGCTGCCGACAACGACTGCTCGCGGATTCGCTCCGTCCTCTTCCGTGTCCATCGGCCGACTGCCCCGTTGCTCCCCTCTTCGTGTGGTTTTGTAGCGTCCATCACCATGTTCAACTTGCCCTGTCTCTGCTGCACGTGTCCAGGGTGCTTGGCGTCCCTCCGGGTCATAAAACACGTGGCCGCTGCTCATGTGGTCCGCAGCCGGCCTGGCGTCGTCCCTTGGTTCTGGCCTGGAAGTTTATTGTCCCATTCTGCACGCACGTC
>NQII01006187.1:25790-37559 GCA_002778355.1 Clitarchus hookeri | reverse complement strand
CCGCCCCTCTGTTCTGGTCTGACCCTTGTGGTTGTCGGGATAAGGCGTCGGGTAGCTCGTTGGCAGACCCTGGGCAATGCTCTATTGTGAAATAGAATTCCATTAGGAACAACGCCCACCGCCCCAATTTTGCCCTCTCGCTGCTCTTGGTTCTTAGCCAAGTGAGGGCCTTGTTGTCGGTCCGGAGGACGAAGAGCCTGTCCTGTAAATAGTAGCGGTACTTGCGGACCGCCCAGATCACCGCCAAGCACTCCTGCTCGTTACTGTGGTACCGTCGTTCGGCCTCCTTGAGCATAGTGCTGGCGTATGCGATGATTCGTCGTGGGCGCTGTGGCTGCTCCTGATACAGAACCGCCCCCATTCCGGTTCCACTTGCGTCCGTCTGCAGGATTAGTGGTAACCCGGGTATAGGGCGATGGAACATGCTTATGTCACTATACCGCACCTTAATCTCTCAGAAGGCCCGTTCATGTTGGTCGTTCCACCTCCAGCGAGCCGTTTTGTGTAGCAGCTCGTTGAGGGGAGCTATAAGAGGGGCGACATCCTCGATGAAGTCGCGGAGCCAATTACACAGTCCCAGGAACCACCTCAATTGTCTCTGGTTTGTCGGCACCCTGGCGTCTTTGATCTCCCGCACCTTTTCGGCTTTCGGGTAATTCCCTTCAGGGGTGATTATGTGCCCTAGATAATCGACCTGGGTTATGCCGAAATGGCACTTCTCCAGTCAGCATGTCAGCCTGTGGAGCTCGAATCGTTCCAGCACCTTTCTCAGGTGTACCTGGTGTTCCTCCCATGTGCGGGAATACACGATGACGTCATCCAGATATGCCAGGCAGAATTGTCCGCTGTAGCCGGTCAGTACCACGGCCGACATAAGCCGCTGGAAGGTAGCCGGTGCGTTCTTTAAGCCGAAGGGCATTACTCGGAACTGCAGTGTTTCGCCCTCTGGGGTGGTAAACGCAGTATATTTCTGGGACTCTGGGTGCATGGAGATTTGCCAGTATCCGCTGCGCATGTCCAGAGTGGAGAATATACATGCGTCCCCTATGTCGTGGAGCATATTTGCGGTGTTTATCGCGGGCGGGGCCATTGTGTGTGTTATGTCATTTAGGGCTTGGTAGTCCACACAGAATCGGAGTTCCCCATCTTTCTTGGGTACGAGCACTACCCTGGCATTGTATGGGGAGTCAGTCGGCTCCACTATCCCCTGTTCCTTCATTTCGGCCACCTGGTCGAGGATGATCTGTCGGCGGTGGGCTGACGGGTTACCTGGGCCGCAGTATACGGGGCGCGCATCCTTTACCCAGATTTCGTGTTGGATGGCTGTGGTCTGTTGTAATCGGCCATTGTTCCCGAATATCNCCGAATATCGCCACATGGGTGTTCATTATTAGTACTAACGCCCGCAGCTGGTCGGGTCTTAGCTGGTGGTTCACCTCCTTGTCGGATATGGATCTTGGTCCTTCCGTGTTCACGGGAGCCTCCCAGTTTATGGCCATTCTGTCCTGCCTGCCCATGTATAATCGCCTTTGCCCACAGTCGATTATACAGCCTTGGCTCGACAGCCATGGTTGCCCTTAGGATCACTTCTTCCGCTAACTGCGGGGCACAGAAGAACTCCGTGGCTACTGTCTCGAACCCTGTGTCTACTGGCAAGGTGATTTTTCCCTCTATTGTCAAGCGGGATTCTGTCTGGGCCATCTGGATGCATCGGGCGTCCTTCTTCATCGCTTTTCTTTGATCTGACATCAGCAGCTGGCTTCTGATAAAGTTGCCAGCTGCGGCGGTGTCTAAGATCGCCTTGATCGTTTGTCCATTTATGCGGGCTTCTATCCGAGGGGCTTGCGTTCCCGATCCCGGGTCACCCGCTATGTAAATCTGCCTCACCCTTTTATTTATGCCGGGGTCGCAGGGTGGCTCGAGGTCCTGGTGGCGGCGTTTCCCGCCCCTCGTCCCTGGGGCATCGCCTTCCCTGTTCCAAGGGGGGCGTTCCAGGTGACTCTTTCCCTTTCTACAGCGACCCGGGCTTTTATGGTGGGACTGTCCCGGTGGAGATGCCTCTCGGGACAGTACCAGCACTGTGGAGGGCCCCTGCTTTCGCTTTTGTCTGCGCTATTCTGTATTGTGCGCTCTGGGCGAACAGCAGGGAGGGGCGTGGGAAGGTTGGTCCCAACCCTTACCGCACACGTTTGGCGGTAATCGATCTCTGCCTCCCTCGCCTGCTCCACGAGTTCCTCCATTTTTATTGCCCAGGGGTGGCGAAGGACGCTCCTTAGGGCTGGTATTAATAGCCTCGTAATTATGCAAACTCCCTCCGCTTCCGTTCCTTCTGGTGCGATGCGTGCATACATTTGCGCCTTCCTCCTAATGAAGATTTCTACCTCTTCCTCGTTTTGTTGTTGTTGGGTGTAGAACTCGGTTTGTAGCCCAGTTATCACCTCTTCTCCTGCGAACTTGCTGCTTAGTCGGGCAGCGAATTGTTCCCATGTCGTTCTAAACTCCCAATACTTGTCCCACCAGCTGAGGGCGGCTTGTTTTAATTGTTCGCGTGCCTTCTGCACCCACCGCTTCCTGGGAACACCCCCTGTCCGGAACTCGTGTTCGCAATTCTGTATGAATCGTTCTGGATCTTCGTGGGGTCTTCCTGCGAACTCCGGCAGGACCATTTCCTCCCCTATTCCTTGTCTTCCCTCTGCCCGGGTGTCACGGGTTTGGTCTGCGTTTGAAGGGGGCTCCCTGTTTGTCCGTTTCTGGCACACCCCGCACTGGTATACCCAGCCTCTCGTGCCCTCGGCTCCTTCGGGCCACTCTATACATAGGTTGTGGAATGCCTGTGTACAGGTAGCGCACCGAGTCAGGTGCGTGTTGTGTCCCGGGCAATTCAGGAGGTCGCACTGTGTATGCGGCTCCTGACAATCAAGGCACTGGTACCCTGTTCGTTGTGTCGGCCGAAAAACATCCGTCCAGCCGATACATTGATTGCATTGCCACCGCGGGCAAATGCGGCACAGTATTATGTATAGTCCCGTGCCTTGGCATCGCGGGGCTCTGCACTGCTCCCTCGTTTGCCCCCTGCTTTTGATATGCGTTTGTGTGTTAATTGGGGATGACTTTGTCAATATCTCATCACCTTCTTCCTGGGTCTGTGCACTCCACCTTTCTTCTAAACTCCACGCACGTCTGCGGCCTGCCATTTTCTCGTCTGGTTTATTGCCTAGCTCTGCTCCCTTCTCGGTTCTGTTGTCGGTACTGGGCGCCACGAGGGTTAATTGTATTTTTATTTTTATTTTATGACCCCCTCGAAGTCATAAATGTGCTAGCTCTCGGGGCGAGATTCCTTTACTCCCGGGTGCTTCAGTTTGTCCTTGCTTCCATCTATACAGACTTCTGGGGGTGCCACAGTTGGGCGCCAAAAATTTATACCTGCCAAATGCTGAAGTTTGGAAGTAGGTATTGATTCTGCTCTGCGACGTGAGGCGCCAGCACTTGACGCTAGCCCTCAGTGATAGGGCGTACAAATACGTCGACACTATTGTCTCTAGATCCAATTTACTAATTAACATACACTTTATACGGGTGTTCGCATAATCGAGTTTTATTGTGGCTTGAACAGGTTAACTGGTACATGAACTCACGAGACAAAACTCTCCTCCCCTTTCCCTATGTAGTCTACATATGGTTTGATGCCGCGACTGGCGTCGTGGGGGGGGGGAAGATTCTTCGCACTTGGTGTAGAACTACTTATCTGACACTGCAGCGCTGAATTCCCTCAGCTGGCGGCTTGGAACTGCTCTCGAACTTGGTGGGCGTCTCAGCGCCTGGCTTCGAAGATCCTTCTTCCCGGGTTCAACGCAGAACTCTGCGTTTGACGACGGCCGGCTGCCAACAACGACTGCTCGCGGATTCGCTCCGTCCTCTTCCGTGTCCATCGGCCAACTGCCCCATTGCTCCCCTCTTCGTGTGGTTTTTAGCGTCCATCACCATATTCAACTTGCCCTGTCTCTGCTGCACGTGTCCAGGGTGCTTGGCGTCCCTCCGGGTCATAAAACACGTGGCCGCTGCTCGTGTGGTCCGCAGCCGGCCTGGCGTCGTCCCTTGGTTCTGGCCTGGAAGTTTATTGTCCCATTCTGCATGCACGTCCGCTAAAAGCTCTCATGGTTTATTGCGGTATAAGCCCGGGACAGGCACAGCTGGTGGTGGGATCTCGGTGTCCCTTGGGCAGCTGCAAAATGCGGCTGTGTCCGCGCTCTGGTGCTTTCCGTTGTCTACGGATGTCGTCTGCACGTGCAGGAACAGTTGCACGTGCCGAAACCTTTGGTAGCGTGCCTTAGCAGCTGCGAGGCTCCTGGCGTCCCTCTTCCGGCACGTCCACAAACCCTTAATCCTTATTGCGGTCGTCCGGCTGCGAGCTCCGCCAGAGCGTGTGTTCTGACGAATAAAATATAGGGACGCAGAATGCGTCAATATATATTACTACATTAAAAATCATACATGTTTTCATTGTTTTTGATACTATGTTATTACTAAAAAAAATATAATTTTAATAAGAAGTAAAATATTTACTGTCATTTTCCTCAAATAAACATATTGTTTGTGTTACATTTTTGGGTAGACCGCCTCAATTGAAGCTAGTATAATAGATTTAAATGATTTGCATTAATACATACCACCATATCCAGTTTTTGTTACACTCTTAATTTTTGGGTACAGGATTGTCGCACTGGAAATGAGACATGTGAAATGCGGTGCAGTCTCAGAAAGGTTTCCAACTCCAAACTGTTTTAGGAAAACTTTTTAGCTGCTGAACATCATGAGAGGAACAGTGCGTTTTCGGTGAAGGAACGGAATTTGTTAACGTGCTCGTGGTGTTGATTGTTTGATCCTTGCTAACTGCATCGAAGAAAGATTTTTGCCAAATCCATTTTACGTTCTCAGTTTAAGCAATTACTTAATATCAGTTTTTTTTTTAATTCCTTGCTAGTTAAAGTAATTTCGTAGTTAACATGAGTGGAAAAATTAATATGAGCATTATTGTGGGAGAAACATTACATAATTTCCTGTAGAATATAAGCTTATGTTTTTAAAGGAATTTTTGAAAATATTAATCATGATATGGCAATATAACTTATTGGAGCTAAAATTTTTAAAATTAATTCATAATCATCCTTATCGATCTAATGCTAACATTTTTTGAAAATACAAGAGATTTGGTACCTTCACGAACTAAGTGTTTTCGTTTCCCACCAGCATAAAAAATGTCATGTAACGTAGTATGCGGTTATGAATTTTCGAGGGTATCTGTAGGTGTGTGTATCCCAACGTAACAATTTCACGTTGTTTGACGACTTCCAAATATTGTAGATTGGACTGCAGCATAGCTAAACGAACTCATAAATAAATTATTTCATAATTTGTGGACACATTCTGGCTAAAAATTGCCTTCTAAAACAATATTTATGAGCTTAGCTATGAAAAATATGAGTATGCCGTGCCTGAAGAAACGTGCAAGTGCCACCAGTTGACAGACAGGTGAAGTGCGGATAAAAGTTCTTTCAACATGTTGGCGAAATCTATGATTAATTAATTCATTTATACGAAATTCCTTCATGCATAGACTTTTTATTGAATTCTCGACTTCGATTATTTGAAATTGTCGCTATATTAATTATTTAAAAGAGCACATTTTTTTTCAATTAATTTTCTACAAAGAATTCAAAAGGATGCGGACTATATATCGAAGTGTACGAGTAACCATGATTGACAGAAATTATGCCAGTCATATCAAGCTAATTAGAGTATAACATAATCAGTAACAGTTTTTAGGGCAAGGTATTTATTTGCCCAAGTTAACTGTATCATAATAAATTAGTTTAGAAGTTTAATGGCAATGGTGAGTTCATGTTATTATGATGGTTTGATTAGACTGTGTCCATTGCCGAACATGAGACTAAATAAAAACCTCGCATATACATATAGAACACAGCAGACAGAAGAAAAAAAAACTTTTACACCACAGAAAGATAATTAGAAAAAGCTGTTTCCTTGTCAATGAAAAATTAATATGTATATAATTAAAATACAAAAAGATAGACTAACAACATATTATTACAAAACAGGACAGACAACGAAAGAAAACCAAAAGAAAAGACAACACGATGTCGAAAACAAAAAAACCACACGATTGAATAAAAGAGTGCAAAAACCGATATCAGTGGACACAGCTAAACAAAAAAACTCAAAGGTCACACAAAATAGGACAAAAAACACAATAAAACATAAGTCAGGAAAAGTATTGCTGTAAGATTATAAAACCAAATAAATCAATACTAAGAACATCGCAGGAAACACAAAAATAACCGGAGAAAATAATAGATAAACCAACAGAGCGACGATAATAATGCAAAAAATAATATTCTAATCTGATACCCACCGACCAACGGCAACGCCCGCAAAGTTTTCCCCATGCGAAAATCCAGTGACCCCGCCGAGAATCGAAACCGGTTCGCTTTGGTGTGATGCGATTAGTGTGACTACCACACGACCGCGGTGCCACGAAAGCGTCGAGAAATGAGGCGAACACTCCTGGTAAACAAGGGCGCTGTGTGAGCGAGCCTCGCATGTATGGAAACTGGTTCGTATGACGCTCAGCAAGGAGACATAGGACAGCCTGATGCTACATGCAATGACACTAATGTAACAATCAGTGGTGAAGGAAGACCTCGTGCAATGGCTCTCCAGGAAGATGGTGTGATGGTCATCCGGTGAGAAAGAAAGCGTTATTCATCGCTAAAAACTGCGCCATGAGTAGCGTTCCTACGTCGACTAGCTGCAAACGAAGGCGACGACGTTGAGGTGCTGGTTTCTTAGTGAAGCCGCCACATATCGCTGGACGGCAGACAACGAAACTGCGCCATGAGTAGCGTTCCTACGTCGACTAGCTGCAAACGAAGACGACGACGTTGAGGTGCTGGTTTCTTAGTGAAGCCGCCACATATCGCTGGACGGCAGACAACGAAACTGCGCCATGAGTAGCGTTCCTACGTCGACTAGCTGCAAACGAAGACGACGACGTTGAGGTGCTGGTTTCTTAGTGAAGCCGCCACATATCGCTGGACGGCAGACAACGAAACTGCGCCATGAGTAGCGTTCCTACGTCGACTAGCTGCAAACGAAGACGACGACGTTGAGGTGCTGGTTTCTTAGTGAAGCCGCCACATATCGCTGGACGGCAGACAACGAAACTGCGCCATGAGTAGCGTTCCTACGTCGACTAGCTGCAAACGAAGACGACGACGTTGAGGTGCTGGTTTCTTAGTGAAGCCGCCACATATCGCTGGACGGCAGACAACGAAACTGCGCCATGAGTAGCGTTCCTACGTCGACTAGCTGCAAACGAAGACGACGACGTTGAGGTGCTGGTTTCTTAGTGAAGCCGCCACATATCGCTGGACGGCAGACAACGAAACTGCGCCATGAGTAGCGTTCCTACGTCGACTAGCTGCAAACGAAGACGACGACGTTGAGGTGCTGGTTTCTTAGTGAAGCCGCCACATATCGCTGGACGGCAGACAACGAAACTGCGCCATGAGTAGCGTTCCTACGTCGACTAGCTGCAAACGAAGGCGACGACGTTGAGGTGCTGGTTTCTTAGTGAAGCCGCCACATATCGCTGGACGGCAGACAACGAAACTGCGCCATGAGTAGCGTTCCTACGTCGACTAGCTGCAAACGAAGACGACGACGTTGAGGTGCTGGTTTCTTAGTGAAGCCGCCACATATCGCTGGACGGCAGACAACGAAACTGCGGGTTCTTTCCGAGCCTGCTCCGTCATTTTGTTCATATCATCCAAATACGTTTTGTCATGTCGCCTTCATACGTGTCCATTGCCCCCCGAAAAACGTAATTTTGGAGTACGAACAGCCCAAATTACGGATAATTCAACGCTCCATCTACCCTGCCTATCGCAGCTGTATTACCCAGCCTCTATCAAACTTAAACATTTTTTATTACGGCTGTCTCGTACGTTTTCTTGGCATGCCTATTGCTCATTATTCACGTTTGACATTGATTGTGCCTGTCATATCACTTGCGTTGTTGAATATACGCGTAATATCTTGTTAGTACCACCATTAATCTTTCACGATTGCAATATTGCAAAAAAAAAAAAATTGTAGTCTGCATTTAAGCCATAGATTTTTCAATTTATCAGCTTTCACAGTTAATAAATTATTTTTACACGGAGCACACATTTTTATGATGATGACCTTTTATTAATTGTACTTACCATTTCATTTGTCTCATCACGTTGCCTTAATACAGTTGGTTCCCATTTAAGGGAAGGTGCAAAAGTGTGGAAGTAATAAACCACAGAACTTGTGTTCAGTGTAAAGGCATCCTTTCTATTACTTCTTTCGAAAGTAGTTTTAAAAAATTATTTTGACTCTAGCTTTTGTTGTAATATATAATACAATAAACATTAGCAGTCTCCTCACCGGCTTCCGTCACTAGTTGGTCCAATAAGGCATTACTAAGGTTTTGAATTCACGCTGGCGATGTAATGAGCATAAATATTACCCACATAATTAACAAACTGACCCCACTAAATGATTTCAAAGTTGGTACTCTTAAAAAAAAATAAATTACAAATCTCAATCATAGCAATCTTTTCACTCACCAAAACTCACTTTGACTCACTAAAACTCACAGTGAGCAGAATCGCGTAAAGAACTGAGACGCACAGGACTCAAAGTTGCATACGAATCTAAAGGTGTCTGAAGCCCACAGTCATAATTCCCACACTACCTCCTAACCTACAGCCTGATTACATATGCATAGCTTATGCATAAAAACTTATCTGTTGTTGACTCCTAAGTCTGTTAGTCAACAGTAAAACAGAATAGTCAAAACTATAACAAGGGATAATCACATCTTTCCAAAATTCAACATATAATTTAACTCACACCAAGTACACAGTTCACTCGGCTTTCAATAAAAGCATATTGTTTTCGTAAAATTTAACTTTCATTACCCCGTTTATTTTACAGTTACCGAAGATAATTTTAGCTTACTATGCCTTGCTCAACTAATAACAAATTAAGAAAATATTTTAAAAATATTAAAACTAACTTTTTTTGGCATTCTATTATATAACTCCTTGTTATGCGTTTTATCACATTCAATGCATGGGGCAGGACATAATAGCATACACATGAAACAGTATTTGCATACGGCCAAAAAACTACACTATAATACTGTAATACAAGAAAAAACCGTACAGTTAATAACACAAAACCGTACAGTTCATTAGAATTGTATATTTCACAAAACCTTTAAATTTTTTGGATTTTTTTTTTTAATTGTTGCTCACATGTTGCAGAATAAAGGGAATCATAGTCGGTTCTGTACAAGTACAGACTTGAGCACCAATACGGACATTACCTGGGCAATGCTACCGGCTGCTACTGACTCACCAACTATTTTATCATAGGTTGCTTCTTGTAACATAGATATACTGAAACTCTTTCCATAGGCTACAAAGTGTCAGCTGTTATAAGAAATTCGTAGGTACTGTTCCGAACAATACATTTCCTCTTTTGCAACAACTGAACTGGAAAATTAATTTGTGCGTTAAGGGGTTATTGTGTGTTGGTTGAGTAAACATGTGTGCGACTTGAAGTCTTCCAAGGCTAAACGAAATCAATCGGACCAGCCCAATTCAGTAGGCGTCTTCTACTACTCGCTGGCATGACGGCAGGCTGTAATGGTTTGCTGAGATGTAGAACAAGGTAGGAAAATAACCATTAGCACAGTGATTCCACCATGCTGTTTATCCTAACGTAATAATTCATTNTAGCACAGTGATTCCACCATGCTGTTTATCCTAACGTAATAATTCATTGACGAGACATGATGAAATTTTTTCGGGTGCACCGCTAAAATAAGAAAGCAGTCTGAACAAAGTTGTTGAATTATTGAGGTAGATATATCAATTTTAGAAATTAAGATCTTTGATTCAGAATATCAGAAATGACGTTAAATTAAGAAATTTTTAGTTAACAGTAGCCACCTAAAGGAAAATAATACGTTTGGCAACTCTCTTCTTGCACGCAGCTTTACCAGCAAGTTTTAATGGATATTTTCACAAACTNGGAAAATAATACGTTTGGCAACTCTCTTCTTGCACGCAGCTTTACCAGCAAGTTTTAATGGATATTTTCACAAACTTACTTATTGAAGTGATATTATTCACATTCAAGTGTATTATGAGTTAAATAAAGAAATTTTAAATTCACGCTATGATACATTTGATAAGTTAAAAAATTATTACAATAAGGACATTTTTACATACTTTTTATTTGTAGTTGTCCGTGTATGTTTTTTTAGTGAATGATGATGATAAACAAACTTTAAAATGAATTAATTCATGACCGTTCAGTGACCCTCGTTAAATTTAGTGTAAGTGTTTTTGTTTATTTTATATGTACGTTCCTAAATCTCAAACTGCGATTTTAACAATGGTATAATGAAAAACCTATACGATCTATTTTTTTTAAAGGAAATGGTACTTACAAAAACTGGGATTACTTTATAATTTCTGGAGTAGTTTAGACCATTAAAAATGTTTGTTTTTTTTAATATGGGAAATAACATTTAAAATTCAAAACACTAATATACAGTTTGGTGCTACTTTGCAAAATGCATCAAAAAATCTACGGTACAAGTNACATTTAAAATTCAAAACACTAATATACAGTTTGGTGCTACTTTGCAAAATGCATCAAAAAATCTACGGTACAAGTGATGTCTGCAATTTGAAGAGTTTTTTGTACAGATAAATTTTTCGTCAAGCAACGCGGGCGTGCGGTGATTCGGTGCTAGTTAGCGACAGGCAGATGAGCTTGTCGGTGTTGTTAGGCAGGCAGGGGAGCCAGCGGCAGCATTACTACAGGAGGTGGCCACTGTTAGTAAGGAGAGACTCCTCGACACGAGAGAAGACGATCCTGGCCAGGGGCGAGTGAGGAGGTGACGGCACGCGACACCCGTGGAGCGGTGTTCCCGCCCATGACCTAGCTCACGACCCGCCAAGGGACCTGCGTCATGAAGCTAAGCCGCACTGTCTGCCACCTCACCTCACCTTAAGGCTGTTCCAGCCCTTATATACACACACTTAGGAGACAAAAGTCATGGGATACCTCCTAATATGTGTCGGACCTTCTTTTTCCCGCCGAAGTGCAGCAACTCGACGTGGCATGGACTCAACAAGTCGTTGGAAGTCCCAGGCAGAAATTTTGAGCCATGCTGCCTCTATAGACGTCGATAATTGCGAAAGCGTTGCCGGGTTCAGGAGTTTTTGCGCGAACTGACTTCTTGATTATATCCCATAAATGTTCGATGGGATTTATGTCGTGCGATCTTGGTGGCAAAATCATTCGCTGGAATTGTCAAGAATGTTCTTCAAACCAATCGCGAACAGTTGTGGCCCGGTGACATGGCGCTTTGTGAAGTCCATGAATTACTGAAAGTGGTCTCCAAGTAGCTGAACATAAACCTTTCCAGTCAATTATCGGTTCAGTTGGACCAGATGACCCAGTCCATTCCATGTAAAAAACATCCAACACCATTACGGAGCCGCCAGCTTGCACAGTTCCTTGTTGACAACTTGGGTCCATGGATTCGTGGGGTCTGCGCCACACTCGAACCCTACCATCAGCTCTTACCAACTGAAATTGGGACTCATCTGACCAAGCCATGGTTTTCCAGTTGTCTAG
>NQII01006187.1:2223-17635 GCA_002778355.1 Clitarchus hookeri | reverse complement strand
TGTCATCTCCCCCCCCCCCCTGCTTAACAACGGTTGTGATCTGTGTCTAGACAAAAAACTAGCTCGATCACTAAATACAATGCATCGTCATTGTTCAGTATTCTGTGCCACCTTTTAAGAGAAAACAGCGTGTCGGTGAAAGATGGGTAACGGACGTCGAGAATGGAGTATTCTTCTGCAAGTCGCTTCGCAATAGTATAGTTGGAAACATGGGTCTCTATACCAATACATGTGACTGGCTGTGGGAAAGAGAAACTGTTGATTGAGTAGGCGCATGTCGGCAGATAAAAAGTTTTTCCATTCTAAGGATCACTCTAGGTCGCTGGAACCTACCTGAAGCTGTGTACTTTCTCGTATTCCTACTGCTCCCACAACTGTTACACAGTTCAGTCGCAACGGTCCAGGTGGCGGGCAATTTGAGGGAGCGACAACCCTGCCTCCCTTACCGGTAAGTTACCCTGATTGTGGTATGTGTGGTGCTGATTGTGGTGTATGTGGTGCTGCATGTGGTACATGTGGTGCTGATTATGGTGCATGTGGTGCTGATTGTTGTGCATGTGGTGCTGATTAATGTGTGAGTGGTGCTGATTGTGGTGCATGTGGTGCTGTTTTTGGTGTGATTGGTGCTGATTGTGGTGTGTGGTACTTATTGTGGTGCATGTGGTGCTGATTGTGATGTGTGTGTGTGGGTGATGCTGATTGTTGTGCATGTCGTGTTGGTTGTGGTGTGAGTGGTGCGTATCGTGCTTATTGTGGTGAATGTTGTGTTGATAGTGATGCGTGTTGTGCTGGTTATGGTGTAAGTGGTGCTGGTTGTGGTGTGAATGGTGCTAACTATGGTGTGACTGGTGGAGGCTGTGGTGTGAGGGGTGCTGATTGTGGTGTGAGTGGTGCTGATTGTGGTTTGAGTGGTGCTGATAGTGGTGTGAGTGGTGCTGATTGTGGTTTGAGTGGTGCTGATTGTGGTGTGAGTGGTGCTGATTGTGGTGTGAGTGGTGCTGATTGTGGCGTGAGTTGTGCTGATTGTTGTGCATGTTGTGTTGGTTGTGGTGTAAGTGGTTCTGGTTGTGGCATGAGTGATGCTGGTTGTGGTGTGAGTGGTGTTAACTGTGGTAAATGTGATGCTGATTGTGGTGCATGTCGTGCTGATTGTGGTGCATGTGGTGCTTGTTGTGATGTATTTAGTGCTAATTGTGGAGCATGTGGTGCTTATTTTGGTGCGTGTGGTGTGAGTGGTGCTGATTGAGGTGCATGTCATGCTGATTATGGTGCATGTGATGCTGACTGAGGTACTGGTTGTGGTGTGAGTGGTGATAGTTGTGGCATGAGTGGTGCTGTTTGTGTGGTGTATGTCGTGCTGATTTTGGTCCATGTGATGCTGATTGTGGTGCATATCGTGCTGATTGTGGTTCGTGTCATCCTTATTGTGGAGTGTGGTGCTGATTGCTGTGTGCCTAGTACTGATTGTGGTGTATGTGGTGCAGATTGTGGTGNATCCTTATTGTGGAGTGTGGTGCTGATTGCTGTGTGCCTAGTACTGATTGTGGTGTATGTGGTGCAGATTGTGGTGAATGTGGTGCTGATTGTAGGGCTGATTGTGGTGCATGTGGTGCTGATTGTGGTGCATGTGGTGCTGATTGTGGTGCAAATCGTGCTGATTGAGGTTCGCGCTGTGCTGATTTTTGTGAATGTGGTGATGATTGTGATGCAAGTCACGCTGATTGGGGTTCGTATCGTGCTGATTGTGGTGTGTGGTGCTGATTGTTGTGCACGTGGTTCTGATTGTGGTGCATGTGTAGCTGATTGTGGTGTGAGTGATGCTTATTGTGGTACATGTCGTGCTGATTGAGGTTCGTGTTGTGCTGATTGTTGTTCATGTGGCTCTGATTTTGGTGCATATAATGCTGATTGTGGAGCATATGGTGCTTATTGTGGTGTGAGTGGTGCTGATTGTGTGTAGTTGTTGCTGATTGTGGTGCATGTAATTCTGATTGTGGTGCATTCTTGCTGATGGTGATGCATGTTGTGCTTATTGTTGGGTGTGTGGTTTTGGATGTGATGTTAGTGGTTTTGATTGTGGTGCATGTCATGCTGATTGTGGTGCATGTGGTGCTGGTTGTGATCCATTATGTACTGAATGTATGGCATGTGGTGCTGATTGTAATGCATGTCGTGCTGATTGTGGTGGATGTTGTGCTGATTATGGTGCTGGTTGTGGTGCATGTGGTGCTGGTTGTGATGTGAGTGGTGCTAGTTGTGGTGTGAGTGGTGCTGGTTGTGATGTGAGTGGTGCTAGTTGTGGTGTGAGTGGTGCTGGTTGTGATGTGAGTGGTGCTAGTTGTGGTGTGAGTGGTGCTGGTTGTGATGTGAGTGGTGCTAGTTGTGGTGTGAGTGGTGCTGGTTGTGATGTGAGTGGTGCTAGTTGTGGTGTGAGTGGTGCTGGTTGTGATGTGAGTGGTGCTAGTTGTGGTGTGAGTGGTGCTGGTTGTGATGTGAGTGGTGCTAGTTGTGGTGTGAGTGGTGCTGGTTGTGATGTGAGTGGTGCTAGTTGTGGTGTGAGTGGTGCTGGTTGTGATGTGAGTGGTGCTAGTTGTGGTGTGAGTGGTGCTGGTTGTGATGTGAGTGGTGCTAGTTGTGGTGTGAGTGGTGCTGGTTGTGATGTGAGTGGTGCTAGTTGTGGTGTGAGTGGTGCTGGTTGTGATGTGAGTGGTGCTAGTTGTGGTGTGAGTGGTGCTGGTTGTGATGTGAGTGGTGCTAGTTGTGGTGTGAGTGGTGCTGGTTGTGATGTGAGTGGTGCTAGTTGTGGTGTGAGTGGTGCTGGTTGTGATGTGAGTGGTGCTAGTTGTGGTGTGAGTGGTGCTGGTTGTGATGTGAGTGGTGCTAGTTGTGGTGTGAGTGGTGCTGGTTGTGATGTGAGTGGTGCTAGTTGTGGTGTGAGTGGTGCTGGTTGTGATGTGAGTGGTGCTAGTTGTGGTGTGAGTGGTGCTGGTTGTGATGTGAGTGGTGCTAGTTGTGGTGTGAGTGGTGCTGGTTGTGATGTGAGTGGTGCTAGTTGTGGTGTGAGTGGTGCTGGTTGTGATGTGAGTGGTGCTAGTTGTGGTGTGAGTGGTGCTGGTTGTGATGTGAGTGGTGCTAGTTGTGGTGTGAGTGGTGCTGGTTGTGATGTGAGTGGTGCTAGTTGTGGTGTGAGTGGTGCTGGTTGTGGTGTGGGTGGTGCTGATTGTTTTGTGATTGGTGCTGATTGCGGTACATGTGGTGCTGATTGTGGTACATGTGGTGCTGATTCGTGTGCGTGGTGCAGATTGTGTTGTGTGTGGTTCTGATTTTTGTGCATGTGGTGCTGATTGTGGTGTGAGTGGTGCTGATTGTGGTGTGAGTGGTGCTGATTGTGGTGAATGTGGTGCTGATTGTGGTGAATGTGGTGCTAGTTGTGGTGTGAGTGGTGCTGGTTGTGATGTGAGTGGTGCTAGTTGTGGTGTGAGTGGTGCTGGTTGTGGTGTGGGTGGTGCTGATTGTGGTGTGAGTGGTGCTGGTTGTGGTGTGAGTGGTGCTGGTTGTGGTGTGGGTGGTGCTAGTGTTGGTGTGATTGGTGCAGGTTGTGGTGTGATTGGTTCTGATTGTGGTGCGTGTCGTGGTGATAGTGGTGCTTATGGTGCTGATTGTGGTGCTNTGGTTGTGGTGTGATTGGTTCTGATTGTGGTGCGTGTCGTGGTGATAGTGGTGCTTATGGTGCTGATTGTGGTGCTGATTGTGCTGATTGAGGTGCGTGGGTCGTAAGTTAAAATAAATTCCCAATAAGCGACAATAAAATTATGTAGTCCTACCTCCAGAGCAGAAAGGTGGAAATTTGATTTAATAATCTCGGTTTAAAATATGTATATACAGGTCCCTCGATATATTTAAGCATTTCTTGGGTAGACTGTATTTGTATTTTGCACTAAAAATTCCTAGAACAACGGTAGGCTCCCACCACGCTCTGCCATTGGTCGATGCACAATTTGGGCTTTGTATTGAATAACGCAGCACCACGGCAGGCCCCTACCATGCTTCCCAATTGGTCGTTGTGAGACTTTAACGTGGTAAATACTGCCCGCGGAGGGATACTAGGAAAATAGTTCCAAAAATCTGATATAAGCTAGAAACTGATCTGCTTCGTTCTATTCTGCCTTGTGATTTGCTGTGTACGATTCAGAGTGCTTCTCCTTTACTGTCATATTGAGTCTATCATCAAGTTCATTCGGGTCATCGAGAAAACCGCCATCATCGTCTTCCGCACTATCGCTCTCTTCAAGTTTATTTCAATCAATACTGCCTTCATTGATCGTCTTCACCTCCTGTTTCACACTTCATAATAAATTATACTTATCATTGCAGCAGGAATTTTATGGTCATCAGTATTAAGAGCTGATGGCTGTTTATTGTGAAGTTCATCGATTTCACGCGAAAGTCTTGCAAGTGTATATTTCGCAGACGATTACGGTGAGACAGTTAATGCTAAAGAATAAATGTGTGACCTGTGTCGTGCAGTAGAGTGGTTAGCGCAAAAGTCAAGGGTCAACTTCAAAGGTCACCTGGATCCAACATTGTGGTCAGGTGACGTCACAACATGGTGGCCGGCTCGCGCCTGGCTCATATCCCAGATCCCGTTGCCCCCGAATGCCCATAGTCATTCTACCGACGTGTCCATTCATTTGTGCTGATTGCACAAATGGCTCCGTTCCAGTTTTCTTCACACATCCACATTATAGACTGTTAGCGGTTCCTTCACACTTTTTAAATGTAACATTTGAAAAATCTACCCATGTATGACGTGATTGTTTATTACGTAAATACGTCATGTATAACAAGCATTTTATATTTGTGTTAATATAAAAATATAAAATTTTTTGTTAAATCGAACTTATATTATGTTTAAATTATGCTGTTTCATTTAAAATAAAAATAAATAAAGCAGAGAGAAAAAAGGTGTCTTGGCAATTCGTAGTAAGAATTAGTTCTAAAGCAAAATACTATCACACTGAACGTGCACGAATTCAGTCCACTGTCCCTTTGGTGTAATTTTCTACACTAGCTTAAACTTTGTATGAAAAATACGGATTATCATCCTGGAAGTATAACTTTAGCAGGACTTCAGAAAAGTCGGAATTAACGATGAATGGACTACACGCATTGATTGCAAACTGACTTTGTTGGCGAAACTGCGCAAACGCGAGAAGTTTGTCATCTGTATTGTGGCAGTTGATGACACTATCCCTTGTAAAATTCGCCTTACCTATTAACAACACGTGATCCTAAAACAGAGAATGACGGCAACATAGCCGCTACAGCCACACGCACAAAGCTGCCTGTCATTATGGATCATGATGACGCGGACAAGTCAAGCTAACTGCAGCGAAGTGTCTGTATCCAGGTTAGGGGAAGCATCCAAAACACATTGCAACCATTAAAGTTTGTAAAGCATAGCAATGAAGTGACAGCGTATCTTCCGTCTAGGCGGCTCAGTATTCGGGACAATTGCACAACCACGAAGGTACATAAAGCTTGACAACACGTTGAACTGGATCTGTCTGTCAACACACGTCGAGAATAACAGCCTTCGAAATGCAACTTCTACTTGACGTGTCGCTCGTCGCTTCCCGTCACAAGTTTCAGCATACACCAACGATACATACAGGTTAGTCATATACTGTACACTAGTGGAATTGCATTGAAGAACACTAATCGTCCAATCAAAACGGGTAAGTAGAAGGGCACCACTCGCCGGCACCAGTCTGCCATCATTAGACCCAGTGTCTTATCGCTGGTCATCTAACAAAACAAGGGCAGTTGGCTGTGAGATTACATTGAGTGTGTATCACAGAGTGTGTCTGGAATGTCTGGAAGAGGACAGCAACAATTGACTAGTTAAGTGACTTTGAGTGTGGCCGTATAGTGAAACCCCCAGAGGGTGGCAAGACGTTCCACAGAATTGTCATTCGCTTGAAGCATGCCGTGTCAGTGGTCCGTCGGTGGTGAAGAAGCTTAGCCCCACCAGTGCCATCTCGATACACTGATTAGCGCCTCAAGAGAATGATCGGTCGGACCACCCTAACTGACAGAACAACAATCGGACATGCAAACAAAGCCATTGTAGCCTCCCCATGTGTCTGCACGAACAATAAACAATCGATCACTGGATGTAGGTTTATGTTCCTGTCTTTCTTTGGCACGTCTAGCCTGACACCTGCTCATCGTCATTATCGCCTACAGTGGTGTCGGGAGAGACAAATGGAGAACAGCGTTGTTCAGTGATGAGAGTGAGTTGTTTGTGCACTGGATAAAATTATATCAGTGTTAGCGTTTGTAGACGTATTGGAGAGCGGAATAATGCATTGTGTATTCGCACTCGCTATACCGGACCCACAGCTAGGGTTATGTTATGGGGGGCCATAAGTTACACATCCCGATCGCCTCTTGGTATTCATTAACGGGATTATGACGAGAGCATCGTACATCCGTGATATTTTCAATCCTGTCCTCCGACCATATCTTACCACTGCAGGGACCAATCTTCCAACACGATAACGCGCGTCCCCATGTCACTAGGGCAACACACAGATCTAGTCGGTGTGGGTTCTGCACGCTCTGGCCTGTGAGATCTGCAGACCTCAGCCCCATCGAGCAGCATGTGTGGGACATGATGGGACGGCCGCTGTCCAGCCAGAGTGGGATGAAGTAACCCAGCAACACTAGTTTGTTGAGTGCACAAATCGTGTTTGCGTCGAGTTTGCTTCGGAAGTGATTCTGTAACACCACATTGCATCAACGCTCCCGTGCGTGGAGGCATAAGCGAAGTACAAACCGAAGCAAATATGCGTGAGTCTTTAAGGCTGCGCAAAGTCAACGGATACTTTGCGTTTTTTGTTGTACTGTTTTTATAAATATTCTCCGTGATTTCTAAATAACCGTAGAATAATTTTGCAACTCATAACATTGCTCACATACATTAGTGCGATTAAATGCATGTCTTTATTTCTTTCATGTGATTTGAAAATATAAAGGTAGCATCCATAATTTATTGTTGGTAGTTGACGAAGTGTAGATAACCTCTTCATCAACAACAAATACGTATTTAGCATCAACGCGTAAAAAAAGAAAACAGCAACCCATTTTCGGTGCCTAAGATGAGTTTTCAAATACGATTTCGTATAGTTAAGGGAATCGGACATGATGTGTGTCAAATGTTGGCTCAAGGACGACAAAGGCAGCAGGACATGTTATTCTATGGAGACCTTCTAGGTTTAATTATGTTTCTCAATAAAAATAAATACGTAGCAAACATGAAACCGTTTTTGTCGTAGTGTAGTGTATCTGAGAATATGGTCTGGANCTCAATAAAAATAAATACGTAGCAAACATGAAACCGTTTTTGTCGTAGTGTAGTGTATCTGAGAATATGGTCTGGACATTTTGAGGCCTTGAACTATAAATGAAACCCGTTGTTGAAATGTTTGTAAATAAATACGTAGAATCGGACAAAATGCAGTTGTATTTTAAGATACAGATTTTTTTTCTAAAAGGGTGTTTTTAATTCTTCATTCTTCACGAAAACAAGTAGGGCTATACTGACAAAGGAAAACAGTTTTATTTTGACTGTTGCATGCATTCAAAGTTGTTTTTTTTGTGAAATAAAGAAAAATATATGCAGTCCCAAAAAATATCACGTAATTTTATTTGCAAAAATTTTAATTGCATGTATACAAAATATGTTATTATGGACAAATAAAAGGACTGCAAGCCATTTAATTTATTTCTAGTGTGTTCNATTGCATGTATACAAAATATGTTATTATGGACAAATAAAAGGACTGCAAGCCATTTAATTTATTTCTAGTGTGTTCACCAGTATTAACATGGGCTAAAATTAGATTCTTCCATTTGTATGAATTGAATGGGTTTAGAATAATCCTAGGGCTCGTGGTTTGAAAAACAGGATCCAGTATAAGGAAATCTAAAAAAATTATATATCATTAAAATCCTAATTAATTATGTAACAATTAAAAATATAATTTAAACATATTCCAGTTTTCTGCAGTCGGCTAGTGATAACTATAAACGTTACCCAAAATACCATTTCTACCGTGAAACAAATCCATGTTTTAAATCAACCCTTAAAAAAAGCATGTAACCTGATATTGAAGGTATAGGGGTGTTGGAAAGTACTGCGTAAGTACTTTGTGCAATCCGATTATTTAATCTATTTTGCCGTACATGTTTAGGAACGTTTCTCTCTTCAATATAATGCATCGTTTACAAAACTCACCAATGTGAACCTGTTTGAGATAAAACAACGCTGAAAGATAAACAGACAAGGTGGCAATCTTAAGCAGCACTAATGTTACTCATTTTCGTTCTGAAATTTGACATTTTTCAACAAAAAGTAAGCCAACCTACGGCTACCGTCGAAGCAAAACCTCTAAAGTTATTTTCTTGAAGCAACAGTTTGCACATAAGGATATTTTAGGTCCGAAGCCAATTTGTACGTACAGAATCAGCCGCGAGAAAAGAAAGTCTACATCTACAGCATAAGTAAAGCAAATAGCTTCACGAAGCAACTTAGCGTTGGCGGTACAGAATAAGCCTGCAGGGAGACATACAACATTTGTACGACAGGGTGCACGGCAGATTTTCTGCTTATGTGGCCGTTCAGGATGATTACATTCCTTATTAAGGTGTCTGCTGTATGTGTTGCATTTAATACTCTGGATGTACCAAGGATGTGATGTTTTGATCAGTCCCACATACCACATCCTTACTATGTTCCAACTTTTGGCAGATACACGTATTCCTTCCGAATGTTTCCACGTGTTTTTCTACTAGTGTATTTGAATGGCTCAACATGACTTGGTCATCCCAAGTCAACAGCTTATATTGTACTAATTACGAGGTATAAATAATTTTAATTCCTATTTAGTCTATAATTACACTTGTGTTTAGTTACCACAAACAAAGTATAGTCAAAAATTCTTATAAGCATAACACTGGGGTGGATAGTCTGCCTCACTAAGTGTCTGGATATGTTGCACTTGGAAGGGGTTACAGTAGCATTCATACATAATTTCTTCTTGTACCCTCTACCCTTGCAGTTCTCCTGGTTATCTCACCAGGACTGTCAGAAGTACATTGTAGAACATACTCTTCCAAATCCATTCCTGGCCCTCCGAGTCTAACTCTGTTTAGGCTCGCAGTGTTTGGGGGACACTGCTCCCCTTAAACACACCCAGGGGCACTCGAATTAATTTTCGTAAGGAAGCTGTCGGTTCGGAAATGTTTCTGCGTAAAGATACCTCGCCACTGCACGGTTGAAGATGACGCGTTCGTAAATTAATACCTTGTTTGTTTTATCCGCAGATAAAAAACGCTCCATTTTAGTGCACTAAAAAATGTCGACGATTGTTTGCCGCGCGGCGCTCGCACTGTGTGCGTCTTTGCCAACGCTCGCGCGGACTGACCACTACACCCACTATGGCGCTGCACCTACAATAAGTCTACTGTAGGACGCCACCCATCGCTGCCGATGCTCATTGCGCCTACAACGAAGTAACGGACTGCAATGCTATTCGGGAGGAAGGCAAAAGTCACTAGGAACAAGAAATGATTACAAATGGAGACTGGTATGAGCAATGTCTATTTAATCTCACCCACATACGTCTCCTTGTATGAAGTAGTGTGGCCATGTTTGCGAACACATTCCGCTAGGCGTCGCGGCATGGTGTTATGGAAGTCACCAACTTCGTCCTGTGCTAAGCCAGCCCAAAGAATTTGAATATTCGCGTGCAGTTTCTGCAGATTTGGTGATAAGAGTGGAGTCGCAATAGAGCAGGCAATAGCGTCCTACATATTTTCAATCGGGGATAGGTGTGGCGATGCCGCCGGTTATTGCCGAGTATCCATAGCTTCAAGGCAAGCTCTTGAGACAGCAGCGGTATGACGACGAGCTGTTGTACCCCTGGAATAGTGGTGAGGGCGTTCATGAATGGCAGAGCCACTGGTTGTAGGACCTCACGAAGGCACCGCTGCCTGTCAAAGTGTCCATCATGAAGATCGCTGTTCATCGGGTACCGTACTAAATCGCACCCAACAGAGTTAACACAAGGCAATCTGTACGCGTGACGACCATCAACTCATCGTAGCGCTGCCCACATCTTCTCCACGCACGGGTGAGTCGGTAGTCACCACCAAGACCATAAAGTGACTCTTCACTGAATATTACACTCTGCCATTCTGTACGGTTCCATTACACATTTGGTCATGGCACCATTTCCGTTCGCGACCAAGCTGATGTGGAGTTAAGGGCAGTAGTTATAACGGTCTGCGTGCATGTAGTCGTGCGTCGTGCAGCTTTCTGACAATGGTACTGGCACTCATAGGATGCTGCAGGGTTGGCATAACTGCTCACTAAATGTCCGCAGTTGGGGCACTCAGCTTATCTTGAACAATCCGTCAATTCTATTTCTATTTCTATTTGTTTCGCGGCGGTTTCCTAGATCATGCGTGTTAAGTATGCGTGTCTTCCTCTGTCCACTGGCACCAAAAACGTGATACGTGCGTGATACACGCACGACTTGTATAGCGGTCAGTAGGCCGCCTGCAAAGTGACCAGCCCGCTTCCTGCAGCCCCACGATCTGACCCCTCTCGAACGTGTCCAACTGTTCGAAGTGTTGTCGAACACGTCTTGGAGGCACAACAGACAAAACAGCAGGAGTCAGAATATAAAGCATACACACCGGCACGATCGTATATAGCCTGGCAGGTACAACGGTAATCAACACTCTTGTTGACCTGAATTGCCCGCCAGAGCTTGAAAAATGAGCTATCTGTATGTATCGCATTGTCCAACCTACCCACCCCATTTCATTCCTTTATATTGCTTCCTTGTGGGTGCAACTGTTATTTTGCTTAAGAGTGTATATTTATTTACAATTCTGTCGTCTTTTTCAATGTAATCCTCACACTATAAGCAGCGCCAATTGTTGCGGAATATTCCATATAGTGTCACGCCAATGTCATTGTCAGATTGCGTTGTATAACTTCCTTTATTTTGTATTAATTTTTCATATTACAATCAATATGTATATAGAGTAATAACGGTCTATAAATGATGAGCTGATCAGCAATAGCTAAAGCATAGTAATGTAGTTACTATAGTACGTGTTTTGAAGTGGCCCACGTAGTAATGTATTTTATATCATTATTGTCACGTAGCAAACCCAAAAAAACCTTCCAAAACCAATTTTTAATTAAATATTTAAATGGTGTGTGGGTGTAGCCTTGTTACACACACATTTATAACAACAAATGCAGTTTACTAGGGGGAGGGGGCGAAGTCGCCAGAAAATAATATATTGTTGTATTTCAATCTCATAAACACAAAATTAAATTCTAGTTCCAAGCGGACGAAGCTGTGGTGTGTGGATTATTCAGTACAAATAAAACAAAATTAATGTGTATCGCTTATCTCTTGTCATTAGGTTTCATGCCTGGAGGCACGTGATTTGTGAACTAATTACGGCGCTCCCTGAACCCCATCTGTAAAACTAAACCAGTTTCTCTCTTAAAATGTGTGGTAAACGTGTTAACACAAATTAATTGCCGTTAGCTGAGGGTCGTCATTAATTCCCATATGACAATCGAATTGTTATTATCTTTAAACCGTTGGTCACAGGAACCATTGGTGGGTTGATGTGGATGGCACCCGTAGGGTTATCGTTCCCTGCACATCAGAAGTGGACAAAACATGAACGCACTAGTAAAACTTACAGTGTTCCTAAGATCTCTTTGGTTATACTCGGCNACATCAGAAGTGGACAAAACATGAACGCACTAGTAAAACTTACAGTGTTCCTAAGATCTCTTTGGTTATACTCGGCAGGTAGGCCCACTTGCAGCATCAGGTGCAGATTTGATGTGGATACGTCTACTTGCTAAATCAGCAGTACACATTAAGGAATAAAGTACACGAAAGTAAGTATAATTATTTCGTTATTACAGATGCCGAAGTTAAGTAAAATATATTTCAAAACTAAATGTCAAATTATAAATTTAATTTACGATGCTGGAAATACAGAACCTTCATTGCTTGTCTTTTTAAATTAGCAACTTGACAAAATAAACTTCCAAATAACGCAAAATTCAAATCACTGCAGATATTTTGAGAAATTTAACAACATACGGNACATCAGAAGTGGACAAAACATGAACGCACTAGTAAAACTTACAGTGTTCCTAAGATCTCTTTGGTTATACTCGGCGGGTAGGCCCACTTGCAGCATCAGGTGCAGATTTGATGTGGATACGTCTACTTGCTAAATCAGCTGTACACATTAAGGAATAAAGTACACGAAAGTAAGTATAATTATTTCGTTATTACAGATGCCGAAGTTAAGTAAAATATATTTCAAAACTAAATGTCAAATTATAAATTTAATTTACGATGCTGGAAATACAGAACCTTCATTGCTTGTCTTTTTAAATTAGCACCTTGACAAAATAAACTTCCAAATAACGCAAAATTCAAATCACTGCAGATATTTTGAGAAATTTAACAACATACGGNACTTGACAAAATAAACTTCCAAATAACGCAAAATTCAAATCACTGCAGATATTTTGAGAAATTTAACAACATACGGCTTTTTCGCCCGTACTTACGGGTACAGGTAGCCCAATAGGTAATTATTTAATACTTGTACAGTGTACATATGTTATACTCGTAGAAATATATGTAATTACTACTTTCTACCATAACAATTGTTTAGATAACATAATAGTCATGGCATTTCAAAATCACAATTTTAGTGTTTTTGGGACCTACAAATGTATGATATCATTTAGAGAAACTTTAGTAAGGTCGACAAAAAGGCGATGCCTTCATTCATTTTAAGGAATTCTTAGTAGAACTTATTTTACATAAATAATAAACTGCTACAAATCAAAATATTAAAAAAAATNTCATTTTAAGGAATTCTTAGTAGAACTTATTTTACATAAATAATAAACTGCTACAAATCAAAATATTAAAAAAAATTCCTTATTTTAAGCTATTTTTAAAAATGGCGAAAACCGATTATAGCTGAGATTTTAAATATTTCTTGAAGTAGCTCATGGCCTCTTATTTCAATATGAATTATCTCATTTCGGTAAATGGGGTAATTTTTGTTATTTGAACGTCCCAAAAACACTAAAATTGCGATTTCGACAGGCTTTTGTGTAAAAAATATGCCTTGTAAAATTTTGTATGCAAGCAAATAGTACTTACAAGTAGTGTATACAAGTAGAACAGCATTTGGTACCAGCGCCCTTAATGTTTCAAGTAATACTCAAAAAAATTTATAAAAGTATACCTACAATATCTTTAATCGTATAATGTTTAAGATAATTTAGACTGTAACAAATATATCAGTAAAGTCTCCATGAAAAAATATCACTGCATTGCAACAACAGTGAAGTCAACAAATACAAGACGCTTTGTAAAATTTTTCCATCTAACTGTCAATGAAAAATTGCATGGAATTAATTTGTTTCCGCAGCCTTAGTTGTTTGTTCTAATAAATGTGAACAAAAATAGTGATCAGTACACTGAGAAAAAGAAAGAGTTTCTGTTACGAAATATATTTACTTGCACAGCATTTGTTTATAATGAACAATAATATTTTAACACGAAACTTGCCCAAAATATTCTACATGCCTCCCCTGGAAACATATAATATTGTTAAACATAATGTGTAGGGCCATACTTTTTTGTTTGTTTCAACATTATCAGCACATAATTAGTGCGCACAACTATTTCACGATTTATGTCGAAAAGTTTCATATTATCAAAAGTAGATTCTTACCACTTGCTTGTTTCGAATTGAGCAAATGTGTGGTCCGTCAATTATCTTCACTAAACTCCGCACTNATAGATTCTTACCACTTGCTTGTTTCGAATTGAGCAAATGTGTGGTCCGTCAATTATCTTCACTAAACTCCGCACTATCACTCAACATAACGCCGGGATAACGAAAATTATTATTTTACATAGGTTTATGAAAAATGGTTCCCTAACAAAATGTCTTTGTTTTACTCTGAGATGTTGCGAGGTGTTGCGTCCTAGGGATAAATAGCGGGTTCACACTTGGGAGTGTTGTCCAAGTTATACCATCACAACCCTTCACAAAGCAATAACAATTATGGCGTAAAAAAATACAAATAAGTACACATTATAGCCTATATATATATATATAAATAATAGCCATTGATAACCAGTAAACGATCACAACTCGCAGAATATAAACATAGAACATTTTTCCGAATGGAAGTTGTCAAGTTATTAAGCGAGATGAAAAGAGAAAATGCTGAAAATCAGGCAATCTTTCTGCAAAACATTTCAAGTGAAGCAAAAAGACAATATATAAAACCAAACGTGTATACAAGTTACAACTACATATCACATTCTGTTCAATAACTTGCAAACGTATGGTAGGTCGGTAAGCAGTGCGTCAGACTTTCGCGTAGGAATGTTGGGTTCGGATATCGGTTGAATATTCGGCGCAGTTTAATTTTTACTAAATTACTTATTATGCCTTAATAACACACGAGAATAACGAAAATGGGGAATATTGATATAGTAAAACCACAGTATAACAACTTTAATCTTCAGTCAAATGAAATAAACATGCTTTAGCAATAATATGAAATTTCACTTTAAATACGCGATAGTGTTACACTGAAATNCAGTCAAATGAAATAAACATGCTTTAGCAATAATATGAAATTTCACTTTAAATACGCGATAGTGTTACACTGAAATTTGTGCGATTTGGTTACTGATACTTGTTTCATCATATACCAACTTAAGATTTGTTTTGCTCAAACCAATTTTGTTTCCCTCTTATATTTATTTTTCTCTGTGTAAGATTTTGGGCAAACACAGTATAAGAAAAATATTGCATAAGAATATTATGCTTAAATTTTGCAAAATTAAAATAAGAAAACCTCTATGTAAAAAAATTATGACACAGCAGCAAATATGAACGTCCATAAGTATTTTTTTTGCATTTTGGTTGTATTTTTGCATAAGTCACTCAGTATGTTTTGATTTGATCTTTTTGTCAGCTGATATTTATCTAAATCATCCGAGCAAGAAGTTATGTAGTCGATAAGAAAATTTTACGTTGAAACTGTTTTAATTATTACATCCTTTTACCATAACATTATTTAATTTGACTTCCCACGCAGTTTTACCAAAATGTAAACGTCGTATTCGCTTAGTATTTCTTAAAAACAAAATACGGCATAAAAGCAAATATTATTTTTGTGTCTGAAATGCTTGAAATTTTTTTTTATAAATGTGACTATAGATTTATTCAAAAAACGGTGGTCTGTTTTTTT
>NQII01006186.1:80978-133600 GCA_002778355.1 Clitarchus hookeri | reverse complement strand
AAATTGGAATTATTCTACCAGTTAAGTGCCTCGCCAATTTTCACATCTCGTTTCCCACACTCCCTTTGCGCCACTCGTCCAACTACCTTGATGAGTGTGAATCACTTGCAGGAAAAATAATTTTTATTCCAAATTTAAAAAAAATATTTAAGTAAATTAGTTTTGCCTATTTTGGTTTTGCTCTATTTCTGTGGATGCACAAACCAGTTATTTACTTTTTTACTGTAACAAAATAATTTTCNTTTGGTTTTGCTCTATTTCTGTGGATGCACAAACCAGTTATTTACTTTTTTACTGTAACAAAATAATTTTCTTTCCTAAGCTGTGAATAAAAAACTGTGTGGTTCTGTATTCATTTCAATATACTTAAGTCCGCATTATTATTTACACATTTTTAAATTAATGTAATATTTCAGCAACACTAACATTGTGGACTTCTGGTAGTAAATATATTAAACAGATGCTAAGGGATAATGATACAAGTATTCTTTGTGCATCTCTTTTTGTACAGTATTGCCATTTTGTTCAGAAAGGTTGTCAATTTAAATGCGTAATAATGGGTGTTTAAAGTTATCACTCATTGGTGCATCAATCATTAATTTTAGTTCATTTTATAATTTTATTTTGTGTGAATAGAGCTAAAGTAGATGTAAAATTAAGAGTGGTAAGCGCACCAACAGACAGACAGACAGACAGACAGAGAGATGTTGAGTTTTATTAATATGTATAGATGATTCTAATGGTATAAATTTTGAAACCAGAACTGATCAATGTTTTGTAGCATCTCAACCTGACTTCTCAACCTGATAAAAAATTATTGCAATATAATAGCTGAATATCATGCTCAGAACTGTATGCGATAACATTGGTTCTTTTATTTTGACCAGTAACTTATTTTTCATATTGAACTAAAACTTTAAAAAGAGCATTATGAAGACTGTTATTTATTAGTTTTATGCATATGTATTGTTAATTAACTTAAAAATGTGTTCACAGTTCCTGAAGTGAAGCAGCCTAAAGATGAAAGTGATTCAGCGAAAATCATTCCAAAGTTCAAATGTGGCAGTGACCAGCTGTTCCTACGAGCTCTAGAGGGTTTCCTGCTGGTCGTGTCGGCTGATGGAGACATGGTGTTCCTCTCAGAGAACATCAATGAATACTTGGGGATCACTCAGGTAAGTTACTATAGTCCATTCATAGTTACTTCCAACTTTTCTGAAGCCCTGTTAAAGTTCTACTTTCAGCATATTCCTCCGCCTCATGCAAACAAAGCTTAACCCTGTCAAGAAAATAACACTAAAAGAAAAATGCACCACATTCATGCACACTCAGTTTAATATTATTTTGCACGAGTATTATTAGTTACCAGGTATTACCAACATACCTATTTCATCCCTGTATTTATTTATATTAATTATAAATGAGATATTATAATCAATAAATTAAATATTAAAAAAAATTTCAATTCAACCGAAAGTAAGATACTCTTATGTTAACATAAGTATAAAATGCTTGTGATACATGTCGTACTTAGCAGACAACCAAATGTGTCGCACATAGTTTTACATTGTTTTTTTTCCCAACAGTTTCATTCAAAAACTGCGAAGAAACAATTAATAGACTATAGAGACTGCCTAGTGTTATTATTGTTCATTATCAAGGCCTGGTTCATTTTACACCAGTCTTGTCCGCTCATCTTTATGGCGCATTATATACATATATATACACACACACATAAACACCTACACACACATTATATATACACACACACACATATATATTGTTCTGAGCTCCATGCCATGTTCTTTTTCCATTAGTAATTCTGTAGAAATATGCTTAAGTAAAGAGCGTTGTTGCTAAAATAGTATTGTGAATAAATTTGTTTCCTTTTCATTACAGTATTACTTATAACGCCAACAAATGTTTTCCATTTTCTTAAGAATACAGTTTCAAATATTAAAACAACACCTCCTTAGTCATTCTCGTTGCTAGTGTTTCACTTCTGTACGCAGTATAAATTTGGTACACTGTACATATAAGCACTTAGTACTACTCAAAATGTTGTTCTCAACAAAATAGATTGGATTTAATGTCCACTTGGGTTATCTTTAATGCTATGAAATTACTCCATACCTCAGTGATTTCATGCATGCTTACGGTAATTGGAAGATTAAAAAAAATTTCTCCCCTCTACCCATATCCTCCAACATTATTAATTTTCTGCGATGACATGTTTCCTTAAACAAAAACTTAAAAGAATTTTTAAAAAAATTGAAAAGTATTTATTTCATGCACAATTGCTGTTATATCACATTTTACTATTTAATGAATAACTGATTGTGCCATCATTATAATCAGCAGCCTTGGTGTAAAATGTGTAATGGTCAGAGAAAAATGCTATGATTTTGAGAATGACTGTTGTATTATTTCAGAAATAAGTTAGAGAATGTGTGGGCTGGTTCCACAGTTCTTATTTTGGGTGACTATCAGTACTAGATAGTGTGTCAAGAAACACTTAATTCACCTGTTCTGCATTTGTAATCTGGTTGACCCCTAGGTTATGTACTTACTTTGAAGCCTCAATTTGAGAGTTGACACTTACGTTGCGTGTAAGAGTAAGTGCAAATGATACGCACTTGGACCAGTGTAACAGTTCTGTTTGGGAACATTGTGTTAGTTGGTAGACAAGACCATACGTGAATAGAAACAGTAAGATTTAGATGATACAAATTTTTTGTTGCTGTGTTTCAACAGTTGTTGCCTTAAACAGTACAAGTGTTACTAACTTTAGTATTCTGATAAGAATAAACCCATTAGAGCTCTAATTTAATTTTTTTCATTATTAGCTCACAAAACAGTAGAGTATTGTAAGAAACAGTTATTTAGCTTACAATGTAACATTCAAAATTAAAATGATACTTTTTACATGAATACAGTATGTATTTGTAAATAGGCTTAACAATGTTCATAGTAGTATATTAAATGTTGTAAGTGTAATTTTATTCCTCTTGGTAAGTTTTATAATAATTCATGTTAATGTTTATGTATAAACTACAGTCTATCAAAATTGTAATTATTATAGAAACAAACCGTTTTAGCTCATTTTTATTTATATTAACCTACACGAAGAAAAATATTTTCTAATATAATTTTAATGTTGAGTTGTTTTGGCTAGCAGCAAAAAGTACATTTTTTTTTTAAAACATCTGTTACAGTTTGACCTCATGGGACACAGCATATATGAGTTCAGTCACCCTTGTGATCACGATGAGATCAAGGACATCCTATCTATCAAAACACCCATTCCACACATTCTGCCTCGCTCCTTCTTCTTGCGCATGAAGTGCACGTTGACAAGCAAGGGTAGAAACGTCAACCTCAAGTCTGCCACGTACAAGGTAATAATGAAGTATCTGTCCGCTTTGTATGCAACTTAAAAGTTTGCCTGACTTCCTGTTCTGCTTACAAAAATTTTTGTGCAGTCTAAATGTTCCCAGCCTATGTCAAAAAGTGTGATCTCTGCAGATATTGATTACTGTTCTTTCTTGCAAAGCAGTTTTCCAAAATTTTAAATGAAACAGGGACACTAACCACATCTGCTTGGATTATTGGTGTAATTCCATAAAAAGTCCCCAAAAAAGGTATGTTTTAGAAGCAAGGAAATTCTGTGGTAATTTAGAATTCAAGAAAATTTTATGCGTTAACATTGCCTTCGAAACAAATTTATTTCTTGTCAGAAGAATTATAGGTTAGCAGATATACTTCTTGGGAGAAAGAGATTCTGATATTTATCAGTGTCAAATTTGACATTTTGAATATTACAGCCATTTTGCATCTGGTTATTGCTTTATATGGCTATTCTGGGGAGTTTTGATTTACTTCTTGTGTAGTTGCTAAATAAGGGCAGACAGTATAAGGTTACCAGTAAAATTATGGTGTGTAATGATACATTGTCATGCAAGTTTCTGGTGGCCATGATGCAATGGTGTCATGCTTGCGTGGTAATAAGAAGGTTCAAGATTCACCCCTGATGTGACTCTGTATTTGAGAACAGTGCCTGTAACCAAAGTTGTTCATTGTCTGGAGAGTCCACCAGCTTTACTCTTTCTTTGGATAGGTGTGTGATGTTCAGTATACTGCAAAACAATTTTATCAATGAGGCATAAATATGGCGGGATATTGAGTTACATTATTTGTATATGGATTTTATGCCAACATTAGTGAAAGAAATGATACTGCAGAGAATATCATGTTTTCACTATTTTGTGTACTACTAGGGCTTTGAAACATGATAGCAGTGTGACAATAATAAAGGAAACTGAAGTCTTCTGAGAAAACCTGTGCCGCTTTATTGAACCCAGAACATTGGTTCAATTCACAAAGCCAAGATTGTAACCAGTAAAACTGCAGGGAAATCCCATGAAGTTGGCTTGAGATAACTCATAAACATTAGCAAATTTTTAAGGGTGCTGCCTAATGCAGGAACGGTGGAGCGAAAGTATACAGTTTTACATGTTAAATTATTTTACGCTTCGTCTCGGGGTACCTTCCACAGTATCACTTTCTAACAAAAAACGCTTTGTGCCCTTTGAAGAGAAAATCCATGATACAAGAGAGCAAACAGGAGTAAATCAATAAGAGTTTGTGTTTCCTGTTAGTTTATAAATCTTAATTTATCTGCAATTTTCAGGGTATCAAAAATTTTACAGAGAACTTTTTGTAGAAATGTGGCCTGGGTAAAGCTGCACAAAGTGTTTTTTTTTGTTTGAAAGTGATATTGTGAAAGGTAGCCAAGACATGCAGAATATCATATAACTCGTAAAACCCTACTTTTTAGATTGGCAGGTCCTGCAGTGGGCAGTTGCGTTATGTGTAGTTGTAATGTGGGAGTTACTGACGAGGAGGTTGCGTGTGAGAGATCTAAGTCGAAGTCTGTGTGTTTCACTAAGCAGGTTGTTGTAGGTGATCCACTGCACGGGACACCTCCTCGCAACTCCGCAAGTGAAGGAGGAGTCAAAGTCGGAGTGCGAGGACGAGAGCGACAGCAGCAGCAGTGGCGATGGATGGAGCGGGTACCCACAGCACTGCCTGGTGGCCATAGGGGAGCCCATACCGCACCCTTCCAACATTGAGATACCTCTCGACAAGCAGACCTTCCTCAGCAAGCACAGCCTTGACATGAAGTTCACGTATGCCGATGACAAGTGAGTGTCCGTGCTTGAACTGGTGATACCTAAGCACCCGTGTAAATGTTCTGTTCCTAGCAAATGCTGGCAGTACATTAATGTTTGACTGTAGGGTCTAGGGGGGGTTAGTTTTAATGACCTATATTGCAGTTGTAACAAGTTACTGCTAGCTAGATGTCTGCAAGCCTGAGATTTTTAGTTCGAGCCGATCCCAAGCGAGCTTACCTTGCAAAAGTTCCCAAAATTTGATCTTAAACTCTTTTATTGCAGACAACAAAATACGTTTTATTATAAAGGTAATATTAGTGTTTTGAAAGTAATCCGTGTTTATATCTGCAATTTTAAGGACTAATTTTAACAGAACAGAACAGAACCTTTTAGAATATTGTTTCGTTTGTGAATAAATAGACCCACCTATTTTCTGTGAAAATGTTTTCGTGATTTCTTCAGTTTTAATTAAATAATTTCAGCACCTTTTTTGCTACTTTTTCTAAAACTTATGTGATTTTTAAAATGCAATACAATATCACAAATGATATTCTATGTGTACAATTAATTTTCATTCTGAAAATTATTAAATTGAAGTGCTTGATTTTATGTAAGTAATGGCTGAAATTTGCCAGTTCAATAAAAAAATCCTGAAGTCAATGTATACAGTACGTGTGTGTGTGCATATAAAAGAGCCAGTTTACATAAATGTATAAAATAAAAGCAATGACACGCATCTATGCATCACCAGCGTAATTCCCACACACAATATAACGCTGTGCCCCACTTGAAAGTATGCTCACTCTCTCTCGCACACTCTGGCTCAATGTATCAAATTGAGACTTTGGCCCTCTGTGAGCCTTCTGCATTATGTTTCTGATGCGAAAGGTAAGAAATAGTGGGAAACAAAACATTCACCTTTCCCATTCTTCAAATAAATTTACAGTGTTTTTTGAAATACCAATTTATTTTGATTATATATACATATTTTTTTAGTAGTCACACACTTAACTATTATATCCAAAGCAGAGTATTTAACAATATACGCACACCTAACCTAAACAAATCCAGAACATAATCAGATCACAATTCTTTGTGTTACGTATCATACGGAATATTGTTGGTATTACACATTTCACAATCATAATGATTATGTCAAGTCAATAAAATATTTCTAACTCTTGCTGTAGAAACAAAAAATTAATGTATTGGCATTAGAGGTTACACTTGAAAATAACATGGCTGCCACAGAGGGTAGGAGTGTGATCAGCAAGTGAACATTGGTTGTTCACTCTCTCTCTTGCACTCTCATCTCTCTGAGTTAGGTCAGCAGGGAGGACTCTCTGTGACGTCAAGAGTGGGCGAGAGAGTGTTCAGCGAAATGTGACATAGACTAACTCTACTTTTAAAAATGCAACCATAAAAAGAACTAGTCTACAAATGGCAGTAAACAATTTTTCGGGTGTGTCACATTTTGCATCGGCCCAACAATTTAACTACAAAAACTTAGACCCCATAATTTATGAAAACTAGTTAAAATTTACTTACGCTTTGTGTACCGTACGTAATTTGTTGGTTATAAAAGCATAAAAAAAATTCCACTAAAAAACTTTTGTATTAATGTTTCCGGTTATTAAAGCCAGTTGTGTTGAAATAACCTGTTCATCAATGTAGATTTCTGTTTTCTGCATGGTTCCTATTGAGGATTGCAAAATGCAAAGATGCGCCAGACCAATTGTTCGACTGCTATTCTCCCTTTGTAACTTGTACAGGATGTCAGGTAATTTGTGGATACGGACTGCACCACACGAATCTGTGATCAAAACTAAGTAGAAAATAGTCTTTGGTAAAAAAGGGTAAGGCCCTTGGTTTATGAGATAAATGACTTTAAAGTAAATAAAATTATGTGGGTTTGTAGGTGTGCACAGGTGGTTGTTGTGGGAGTTTGTGATACCCTCGTGTGTGAAACATGCTTCATCGGTCCACAATATGCGACTAGTTAAAATCCTGGTTCACTTCGTGTTGTTGCAAAAGCCAGTGGTAGAATAGTACATGATGAGGGAGATCAACTGGCTGTAGATGCTGCATTGTGGCATAATGATATGCGTGATAGCCCTCATCACGCAAAACTTGGTGTACCATCCACCTTGACACATCCCTTGCTGTTTTCACAGCAGTTGGTATAGCATCCTCAACCTCCAGTGTCCGTGCTGTGCGCTGCCTTCCTGCATCCAGGTGCGGTGCTGGTTCCATTTGACCGGTTTCCCAGCAGCGTAACTCCAGCTGGCGAAACACATTCACATTTAGATGCCGTCAATTGGGGTAAAGGCAATCGTACAATCGTGCTGCGTGTCCCGTTTGGCTGCAAGATGCACCCAAGGCCATTGCCATGTCCCAGTACTCGCTGCATGTTAACTCTATGGCCTCTTTGGCACTACTGACTCAGTATATAGTACTGAGCTCGGCTCGTTCCATTGCCGTATGCTGCGTTACGACCGACAAATTAGTTGCAGCATTGCCACCTCAACACACCTTTATCCAATTGGAATAACATATGTTTGCTACAATGGTTTTTGTACCTTTCATGTAGTTTTTCTCATAAACGAAGGGCCTTATGCATTTTTACGAAAGAGTATTTTCTACTTAGTTTCAATCACAGATTCGTGAGGTGCAGTCCGTATCCATGAATAACTTGCCATCCTATATTGCCCTATCAAAAACAAACATAAAGTTTTAATTCAAGACCATCATAAATTTATTTTACGTCTCATTTGATACTATTGAATGNATAAACGAAGGGCCTTATGCATTTTTACGAAATAGTGTTTTCTACTTAGTTTCAATCACAGATTCGTGAGGTGCAGTCCGTATCCATGAATAACTTGCCATCCTATATTGCCCTATCAAAAACAAACATAAAGTTTTAATTCAAGACCATCATAAATTTATTTTACGTCTCATTTGATACTATTGAATGTCATTCCGACTAGCGATCAATTCAACCCAAACTTTTGCAATCAATCGCTGAAATTATATAAGATTACAAAAAATACGTTCAAGCTTGTAACATACGTGTCATACCTTGTAAGTGTACAGTCAGTGCCTGTAAACTGTGTACATCAGTTGTGCTGTATAATGACGTTTAGTAATAGTAAACGTCTTTGTATACTGGTATATGAATGTGTGCTCAGGCAAGCAAAGTGAATATAGACATGGGAAAGAGAACAGTCGGCTACAATTAGAAACTCGTTAGAAGGCAAGATGACAGCCAGTACTTGTCCTTTTACAACATGTTTATAAAACAATGCTCTAGACTGTTTAGGAGCTAACCTGAATATTTCATTCCGAACAGAAGGTGTTAAAGATGTGTGGTGTGCGTCAACCTTTGTCATCATCAAAAAAAAGCAGTAGTATTGTGTAAGCACAGGCAAGAAATGGCCTTTTAAACCAATAGCTGAAGATTATTAAAATACCTGAAAGGGAAATTTAAGTGTGGTAAAAATTAACTCTGTAGTTGCTATTGTTCTCTTGACGCGATTGCTTGGACGAGGGATGACGGGTGTAAGTGTGTGGCTGTATATTTCCAAATGTCACTTGTAAATGATAGTGGTGTGCATAAGTCCCACAATTGCTGAAATTTTTTTTTATTAAAGTAAGCGAAAGAGATGTTTGGTATATATTTTTAAAATGACAATGCAAACAAAAATGAATAGCACATTAAATCTCACTTAAATTCAGGGGAGGAGTTGTTTCTGCACCTGTTTTTACTACCAAATATGTCTAGTTAAAATAATCCTGATATTGAGTCATATTGTCAGAACTCGTGAATTTTTTTTTAAAATTTGTTGTTAAATGGTTGTATGTATCTCAGTAAATAATTATTCTTGGAATATGTCTTTTTTGCCAGAAAAGGTCAAATCTAAACCCGTATGGTTTCACTTTTCTCATATTAAATGTATTCAACGAGAAAAATTATGAAAATAATAAAAATTCATATTTTTAGTTCTTGCCTATGTAGTTTCCTTAGTGGGTAGGAGGAGAAAAGTACAATAATTTGGATATAGTTTAATGTGTGGGCCTTCATTGTGTGTGATAAAGCCTCACTGTTACAGATATAATTTGCCTAGTACAGTGCACTGATGGAAACACTGCGTGCCTTGCACGAAGGAGCGATGAGGTGCTAGGTGTCCATGTTAATGTCACGTGTATTGCTTCATTGCTTCTTTCCCTTGAATACATAAAAAAGCTGCCATGCCCATGCACTTGTAACATTGGTGTGTTTGCCTGTGTTTTCAAGGGATCCTTAATTAAGGCCCCCAAGATCATGGTTGGTCATAAGAAAGCATTGCGACTGGTTCTTCTAACGCTGCAATGTGCATTCCTCAGAAAGCTCATTTTCTCGCTAATGAGATCTGCTACAGTAGAATATTGTTAAATGTGATGAAAGTTAGTTGATTATACTGCAAATGCCACTTTAAAGTGTTTTCCTTTATCTCAAGGAAACACTGCAGGAAAATCCTGAAATGAAATTTTCATTCACATTCACTATGTATTTTTTTTTCTCTACAAATGTTTTCGATAGGATAGAAGTAAAAAGTAGTAGCTGTAGATAAATGTTTTTTTTTTTTTAACTTTCCTTGAAAAAGTCTTATTCCCAGAATATTTAATTGCATGGATACATGTATGTGTGCAAACAATGATTTTACATACAACATTTTATTAGGGAACCTAAGGGAAAGGAGATGTGTGATTAAGAATAGGCCTCGTGTTTAATATTGTGGATATTACAAAAAGTTTATTTAAGAGTTTAATAATTTTCTTCACTTTTTTCCCTTGTGTAATTAATACATTATGCTTTGAATAGTTTAGAAACGTATAAAAGTTTACAAAAGAAAGAAAGGAGAAAAATAAAACATCCAATCAAAAACACTTTTTGAGAGGACAATGTATCTCAACAAAATTATCGCAGGAATGTCCCCTCCTGCTTTCATCAGCCCTGTCAGGTATTCTCACAGAAAAGTTGCTGTTTGAGGCATGTACTTGCTGCTGCTTGCAGAGAGAAAGGCTGATGAGGTCAGGTATTGGTATAGTTTCCTGGCGTGCAGGTACCTGTGCAGGTACCGGGTAGTGAAAGTTGACTAGCAGCCATCCAATTGCAGGAGGAGAAACCTGCAGCTCAGACTGGTGTGGTTTTGTGTGCTGGCAAAAACTGGACCCACCTTAGTTCACATTACAACACGTCAGTCATGGCCACAGTTGTCGCTTGTCGGGTCATGCCGACAGCTTTCCATTATTTTTCTTACTTTGATGTGTAGTCACTTTTTCCAATTTTTTCATGTATTTTAATCTACAGTCAAATCTTCTCCTGTGACATGCATGTTGTGAAAGAGCAGTTTTTAACTGCATTTGTTTATACAGTAGAACCCTGTTGTAACATTCCTGCATATAGCACTATTAATTCGTGGTCCCACCCATTTTCCACATGGCTTAATGGCTTAATTTTCTGCATTTAACAATATTAATGTTTTTTGTTTCCTGCTTATAACATTAGTCTTTGTTCAACTCCTCGCAGCAGTTCAAATGCAATTTCTCTCTTAAAGTAAAANATTCTCACAGAAAAGTTGCTGTTTGAGGCATGTACTTGCTGCTGCTTGCAGAGAGAAAGGCTGATGAGGTCAGGTATTGGTATAGTTTCCTGGCGTGCAGGTACCTGTGCAGGTACCGGGTAGTGAAAGTTGACTAGCAGCCATCCAATTGCAGGAGGAGAAACCTGCAGCTCAGACTGGTGTGGTTTTGTGTGCTGGCAAAAACTGGACCCACCTTAGTTCACATTACAACACGTCAGTCATGGCCACAGTTGTCGCTTGTCGGGTCATGCCGACAGCTTTCCATTATTTTTCTTACTTTGATGTGTAGTCACTTTTTCCAATTTTTTCATGTATTTTAATCTACAGTCAAATCTTCTCCTGTGACATGCATGTTGTGAAAGAGCAGTTTTTAACTGCATTTGTTTATACAGTAGAACCCTGTTGTAACATTCCTGCATATAGCACTATTAATTCGTGGTCCCACCCATTTTCCACATGGCTTAATGGCTTAATTTTCTGCATTTAACAATATTAATGTTTTTTGTTTCCTGCTTATAACATTAGTCTTTGTTCAACTCCTCGCAGCAGTTCAAATGCAATTTCTCTCTTAAAGTAAAATTTCAGACATTCTGACAATGCAGTAGCCTACAAACGGTAACAAAAAACAGTTTTTACTTGAAATATGAAGGATTTTAGGGGTGTTGGTCCTAAAAATTACTAAGATAACCAACAGTAGATGAGTGAGCATGCCACTAGAATTCATGTAATTGTGCACTAATTAATAATGCTATGGTCCATGGAATGCAGATCACTGATTTTTTTTGCATCAAATGATTCACATAGCGATCTTGAAGAACTTGACTGGCTATTTATATGCAAAAATTATTACATTAGAAGTTTGTTTTGCTTGATATGTCCCTGCAGGTGTAATATTGTTTCCTGCCTATAACATTTTATTTTATTGACCCCTTGAAAAATGTTATAACAGGGTTCTACTGTATTCACAGTTATCTATCCTGATCAAATGTCAATTTGCTTCTCTCCTGGAGCTCATGGACCATGCAGTACAGCACGTTTTAAACACACATTTTTAAAAGTAATAGGGTAACATTGTTACTGACAGACATTTACGAATAAAATACCCTCATAGACAGCTTGCGGTTTGTAAATAATTTTTGCAGCTTTGTACAGTCACCACCAACGCCATTATCCAACATTATTGGCGTTAGCTTTATCTGACTGGAATTTTTAAAAACTGTAGGAAATTATTTTATGGCACATTGTATTGAACTTGCTACATATAATGTAATAACAACTATATAAAATTGTCACCATTAGAAGGCCGTAGTTGCATACAGACTACTGAAATATTGTGCCTAATCAATAATGATGCATTTGAGCTACATTTTGGTACTGCTTCTACCGCAGTTGGACAGGTTTATTTTTCTCAAAAAATGCTTAATAGTTCAAGGCAGGCTGGGTTTTTTTGAGCATTAGCGCGACACACAAACGAAATGTTGAATGTATTTAATGAAAGGAACATTGTCTAAACTGATAAAACATAAAAATCAATATTGATGTTGTTAAAAAACTAAATCAGTTTTGTACAAAATTCCATGAATTTCAGATTGTGTCCAGTCAAAATAAACCAACCATTCTGAAAGACTACTAATTACAAATAGAAGTGCCTGTATTTCCCAGGAACCCACCAGGGTGCACTACCTTAGGTGAAAATCAACTAATGTAATCACCTTTTAAAATATAGGTATAAAAGGACAGGAATTCAATTACTCACAGTTTAGAACTTGTCGACAGGCACACCCACAAAGGATGACACATTTTTCATGAGGTTGCGCGATTATGACGTTTCGCTGGATAGGCCAACTTCATCAGGCAGAGAGTTGGAGTGTACTGCAATATCCTACAACTCGTCGCCTGATGAAGCTGGTCTAGCCAGCAAAAGTCGCGATCACAGAATTTCGTGGAAAATGTGTCGTCTTTTTTTTTGTGTGTGCGTGTGCGCACGCATGCGTGCGCGCTTGTCAACAAGTACTACACTGTGAGTAATTGAATTCCTGTCCTTTTATAAATTTTTGGTGGCCTAGTGGCCTACTTGCAACCTTAATCACCTTTTAAATTTTTCTCGCAGGTGGCGCTATCTAGTGCAGGACTGGCGAAAGGATAGGGTTTTACATGTTAAATGATTTTAGGCATCTCGCATATCCTTCATGATATCACTTGCAAACAAAATACACTTTGTGCCCTTTGAAGAGAACAAAACTGCTACAGGAGAGCAAATAGGAGTAAATCAATGAATTTAGTGTTTTTGTCAAGTCCATAAATATTAATTTACCAGCAATTTTCAGGCTATTAAAATTTTTTTTACAAAATCTGTACATAGCAATGTGAGTAGGGCAAAGGTAAAAAAAAAAAAAACATTTTTTGTTTGTAAGCAATATTGTGAAAGCTGGTTGAGACATGCCTAGAGATGATAGAAAATAGCATTTTTTGCACAGTTTATAGAATTTATTTTTTGTTCCATAACATTCATTAGCATTTATAAATTTTACAGAGCAGTGACATTGAACCTGTGCTTTAGTTTTGAGGAAATCACTTTTTCTTATGAAATTGAGCACCTGCACCACACCAGAAGAAATTGTACTAGAGAACAAAATCTAGTTGATAATGATATTTGAGCGCTGTTGTTTTTAACTTCAAAGAAAAGTTTTGTATTCTTCTAGGTTTGGTACACATGGCATAAGCACTATTCCACAAACGAGCCCAAAACTGTGGTATAGGCTATTCATGGTAAAGTGAGCACTTTGAAAGCCCTCTCATTTACAATAATAAACAATAAATATATTTTATTGTAGTCTTAGGCTTTAACTTCTGAGTGCGGTGGAATATACTCATTGTGTTTATTACTTACACTGCAATATTTATATAATAACGTGGTTAAAGGATAAAAAAATAGCTGAAAGGTAAAAGTACCTAAGGCCTCAAAAGTGCTCACTTTACCATGAACAGTCTATACATTGTTATAACCTAGATATATTTCTAGTTAGATATGTATGCTAATGTTGTATTTTTAATTTATTGGTTTGTTTTTCCGTAGTTCAAAAAAGGCATCCTGTAAGGAACACAATTTAGAAAGTGATATGTATATTGCTCATGTAGATACAAAATAAAACAGGATATCTGATGTCCAGATTTACTGAAATGAACCAAGTTGCTGTTAAGTTGGCAGCCTGGATAGGCTGCCGAACGAAGTGCAGAGCTCCAGCAGAAAACATTTCGTTAAAAAACTGTTCAACGTGTCTGAGTTAGGCCTGCTTACGAATAGCAATAGTTGTGTATCTGTTTACGTTTTTCAATTCCTCCATTTCTCTATAAAGTATGTTTTTGTGAACAGGTGCTTTCATGTTCATTTTTAGGTATAAACATTCCGGTAGAAAACATTAAAAAGGAATAGGGGCATGCATCAAACCTTTATTTTAATTATTATGTGATAAAATGGTAGGGTCTCTGCTGAAAGTCTCGTAGTGGCAAGTTATCAACGGTAAGTCTGCACGCCTGTTCAGTGTGCTTTGCGCGTAGAGGCGATGAGAGTGTTGATGCGCATGTCTCAGTTGCCCTAAATCTCCCACGCTTTTAGGCCTCAGACGTGCAAAATTCCTTCAACCGTGCGGCCACCTTAAGGTTACAAGTAGACCGCAAGGCTAACAAAAATTTATAAAAAGGACAGGAATTCATGTACTCACATTGTAGTACTTGTCCACAGACACATACATACACAAAGAAGGACGACACATTTTCACGCAGTTGCGCGATCGCTACGTTTTGCTGGCTAGGTCAGCATCAGGCGGCGAGTTGCAGGACACTGCAATGTGGTGGAAGGGAGCTGTTGGTAGTACAGTAAACCTTGAGGCCATATGGCAAACTAGGGCGTGGAGGGAAAATTTGCCAGTATAGCTGATGAGTATGGTTTGCATATGCTATTTGAAACAGCAGGTTTATGAGAATTACTAGTTGGTTTCACAATAGCATGATGCTATGTGGCGCATGATCTGTAGTCATCGCTGGTTGCTGCCAGCTGACAACGATAAATACGTCACAGGCATTGCTTTTGTCGACAATGGATGAGAATGACAGAGAATAAAAAGGATTAAATACTTTAGTTTGAAAAAAGAAAAAAAATGTGAGAAATGCAGTATGCAACAGAAGATAAATACTTGTTACAACTTCAATTAGTGAAACCATTTATCAATAACCTATTTGCAAAATTTTTACATTTATAATCACTGTTGTATTGTTTGTGCTTTTTGTTCTAAATGCCATTGTTTCCTGGGTATGGTCTGCAAGTGTGCTCTCCTCCGCGTTACTAATGTGTTCACTCTAAAACATATGGCAGCACGGTCTGAGATGACCTTGGTCACCAGCCAAGTGTTGCCTGATAGTGAAACCGTATTGCATTTTGCCGTCTGTCTGCGTCAGACGTGTCGTGCTATGCTGCAATGTGTTACTGTAACAGGAAACCAGTTTTATGTACAACAGAAACTTCCACAGATAAGCTGCATGACATTTATTGTACTTGATAGTTTCTCGTATCATTTTTTTGATGTACAGGAATTCTGAGGAAAAAGCGAGAAGTTTACAGGAAATTAAATTTACAGTCTCGCTAGACACCCAGAGTCAACCGTCTGAATTTGCTGATCATGTGAAAGTGNTTTCCTGGGTATGGTCTGCAAGTGCGCTCTCCTCCGCGTTACTAATGTGTTCACTCTAAAACATATGGAAGCACGGTCTGAGATGACCTTTGTCACCAGCCAAGTGTTGCCTGATAGTGAAACCGTATTGCATTTTGCCGTCTGTCTGCGTCAGACGTGTCGTGCTATGCTGCAATGTGTTACTGTAACAGGAAACCAGTTTTAAGTACAACAGAAACTTCCACAGATAAGCTGCATGACATTTATTATACTTGATAGTTTCTCGTATAATTTTTTTGATGTACAGGAATTCTGAGGAAAAAGCGAGAAGTTTACAGGAAATTCAATTTACAGTCTCGCTAGACACCCAGAGTCAACCGTCTGAATTTGCTGATCATGTGAAAGTGGAAGACAATTCCAGTGGAATTAATTTTAAACGTCTTGATGTCCCTATTTTACTTCTTTTATGGGACATACCTGAGATTTGTCTGACGAAGTGTCCACAGAATTGCTTGGCTCTTCATCCTACGTTTGGTTAAGTTTGCAACAGACTTACAAATGAGTAGAGAATATAATTGAGTAATAATGCGGCCTCTTGACCAGGATGTTAAACCAGTGGCATGACTGTTTATGAGTATCAAGTTGATGCCAGAATGGATCAGCACCCAATATGATAAAGTGTGAATAGTAGACAGAAAACAACGTACACACGGACATCCCAGATTGATCTTACCACAATATGTACTAGAGGTGAGCCGATATGGTTTCTGAGCCTTTTCCGATATTGCCGATACCAATACCGATACTGCCTTGACAAGGAAAAATAACATTATTGCAAGTTTCAAAAAATAAAAACGTAATTTGTAATCATTTACCTAAATAACATTCTAATTGTCTTTGTTTTTATTGTTTCAGTGATAGGCCTAACTATTACGATAAATATAAATCTAGGAACCACATATTACGCTTAAGCATATTTATAAGACAAAAATACAAATCACTTTTTCTTCCAGCCATATCATTTGTTTATTGCTGGCACATGTAAATTATTTCACCACGTTTGTACCCTAACCTAACACCGTCATGTTACTACAGCAACAGCAAACAAACTAACAAAACAAACAAAAAAAGGCAAACTGTCGGAATGGCGCCGCTAGGCCCACAGTAATGTGCAGAATATAACCAACATTACAATATTACGTAAGTTTTTTTTTGTGTGTGTCGCCATGTTTGCAGTTTGTTGTAAAACAATTGAGACAAAATATTGTTGGAGGTAATCATAAATATTAATTATTGTTGATATTATATATCATGTGTGTTGGGCTGATTAAATGTTTAGTTTTGTTTATGCTGCACTTGCCTCCATAGATAAAATTCAGTAAACGCAAATGGTGGCTACTATTGTTTTGTTGTATACATGTTTCGTAAACAATCGTGCAAAACGTGCCTAATTTTGCTTTGAAAATAAACACAGCCAGTTGGGTACTTTAGTAAAAACCAATTTAAAAATAGTGATTATTTTAATAAAACCAAATAGTGAGCTAAGCCACTCCAACTATAGTAAGTTGAAAACAGTATCATCTTAGATTCTTAGTGCAAAATATCGGTTATAATATCGGCGATTTAAACATGAATTGCGCACAATTCCGATAATTAAGATATCAGCCGGTTTCGATATATCGGTACCGGTATCGGCTCAGCCCTAATATGTATCTTACCAAAGATATTTGTAGCTCAGGAACACTTGCAACAGGTAATTTCTGTGAGCTACCAACAATATACAAGAGACACTAGGAAGACACAAATCAAAACTACAACTAGCTACTGATCAAAAGAATACTCACAGAGACTTGAGTGGAAATAAATGTGATTTAAATGAAAAATAAATATTTTGGTTGCAACATCATGAATTAAATGAAAATCTGTGCAAGTTCTAAGCATTATATAGCAGCTCTTTTTTGTTTTAAAAATTTACTTTGCTTTGTGTGTCCATAACTGNCAAGAGACACTAGGAAGACACAAATCAAAACTACAACTAGCTACTGATCAAAAGAATACTCACAGAGACTTGAGTGGCAATAAATGTGATTTAAATGAAAAATAAATATTTTGGTTGCAACATCATGAATTAAATGAAAATCTGTGCAAGTTCTAAGCATTATATAGCAGCTCTTTTTTGTTTTAAAAATTTACTTTGCTTTGTGTGTCCATAACTGTAAGTGTAGCCCTCTCGTACGTATCTCATATTTTATATTCAAAACGTAATTATGTCTGTTCCATTTCTTTAAATTATTTCAAAAAGTGCAAATTAAATTAATAACTAATTTTTTCAAACCAACTCAGTTGGGAGAACATGAGACCTCAGTTCAGGGCTCGTAGGCATATCGGTAGAGCAACTTTAACATAAATGGTTATCCAAGATGGCGTAACATAAGACAGATTAATTACTCAAAAATCATTAATTATTTACGCACGTAGTGTCTACATCGAAAATTCATCATACTTAACTTGAAATATANACCTCAGTTCAGGGCTCGTAGGCATATCGGTAGAGCAACTTTAACATAAATGGTTATCCAAGATGGCGTAACATAAGCCAGATTAGTTACTCGTTAATTATTTACGGACATGGTGTCTACATCGCAAATTCATCATACTTAACTTGAAATAAGTCTTGATTACTGCAGCAACTCTTGAGATCTTCTGTAGCTGGTTGTGGGCCTTAGTCTTCCCTCACTAGGCTTGTGTAAAAGAAAATGTAAGCACTACGAGGTGGGTTAAAAAAAAATTCCAAACTTGATATTTTGCACGGGAACGGAGAAGAATACAGTATTCCGCCACCTGATTGCTCTACAAGACTAATCTACGAGAAGCAACACCAGCGTGGCGTCCGGTGGCACAAAACAGCACTGCTTCGTGTTGCAGTTTTGCCTCACTGCTGAAATAGAATGAGAAACTTGAACCACTTACGTGTATCAAGTTCTGTGTTAAAATTAGTCAAAACAATTCTGAAACCCAGAATTTTCTTCAGCAGGCATTTTTTTGGTAATGTGTTCTGGGCAACACACGTAATTGTGAAAGGAATGGATTTTTAAGTGTGGCCAGGAATTGCTTGAAGACTATGAACGTTCTGGACAACCTTCAACAAGCTGAGTACAAAAAAAAATATTGAGGAGGTTTGCACATTAAAACACAAGGATTGCCAAAGAAAATTTCAGACATTCCTGGAGTATTTGACGTCAGTTATGGTTCAGTACACTTCAAATTATCTAACTGATGACTTGAACATCCGTTGAATTGCTGCAAAATTTATGCCACGCCTCCTGACACAGGAACAAAGGGAACTTCATATACTGATCTGTCAAGAGCTCAGAAATGTATTTAGTGATGGCAAGGACCTTCTGAAACTTTTGTTTTCCAGGGGTGAAAGCTGGGTGACTGAAACAAAACAAGTCATCACATTGAAAAAATTCTATTGACACAGCACCCCAAGAAGGTGCAGCAGATGGAGAGCAGTGTGAAGTCAATGCTGATTGTTTTTGTTGACTAAAAAAAGAGTTCTTGTGAAGGAATCTGTTCCTCGAGGACAAACTTCAATGCAGGTTACTACATTGGCGTACTGCAGTGCTTGCACAGCCATGCGAGGCACAAACTGAGTTTGTGTGTTTATTTTATACTTCAGTTGGAACTTTATTTTACTATTGTACACTGTAAAATTTTTCCATCCTTTTGTTAATGATATGTAGAAGTTGTTGCGTTGGTTTTGTTTTGTCTGTTGTATACTATTAAAATAGCATGTTGTCATACCTATTAGTTTTACAACTTTGAAGTTTTCAGTTGAACATGTTTTGTTTGTTGCCTTGCCATAGTATAATGTGTTAAAATATCAAACCTCGTGAAGGATAATTGCAGGACAGTGTCATAATTTATAAATGGTCTTTACGTAAGTAAATAGGACAGGAATTCAAGTACTACACTGTGAGAATTCCTGCCCTTTTTTTTTAATTTTTGGTAGCCTAGTGGTTTACTTGTAACCTTAATGCAAAAATGTGTTATGGGCATAGGCTGTCTGTCGCCTTATTAAACCCCTTAAATTATACATTAATATTTANTTGCCTTGCCATAGTATAATGTGTTAAAATATCAAACCTCGTGAAGGATAGTTGCAGGACAGTGTCATAATTTATAAATGGTCTTTACGTAAGTAAATAGGACAGGAATTCAAGTACTACACTGTGAGAATTCCTGCCCTTTTTTTTAATTTTTGGTAGCCTAGTGGTTTACTTGTAACCTTAATGCAAAAATGTGTTATGGGCATAGGCTGTCTGTCGCCTTATTAAACCCCTTAAATTATACATTAATATTTAATTGTTGGTGTTTCAAAGTTATTTTTATTACTGTTTGACAAGTACTTGTAAGTGCCTACAGCCAGTGATTTTTACTAAAGAATTCTGTAGTGGTTTTCAATGCCTTATGTAGACACTTAGAAATTTTCTCTTCTTACTGGCTTCTGTGATGATGAAAATAATTTGTGCATCTGGTTTTCCATTCATACAAAATGGATTTCTGCAATAGAGAACTTCCATGATATGATTGGTGGTCATACACCTTCTGCCTGTGAAGAAAAGGCAGTTCAGTCACAAATGTTAGGAGAATATAGTGTACTGTTTTGAAGCACATCAAATTGCAAAATGTTTTCGATCAGGTTTAATGGTCCTGTAAATACCTGATAGTAACTTAAGTAGTGGAGCCTATGAGAAGAATTTTGGTTGACCCATTCCTCAAGTAGTGGCTAGCAACACAATGGTGCCCATGCACTAGGCAACCAGACCACATAATCCACGGTTGTCGCAACCTGAAAAAAGCAGCAACGAGTTGTGGTGAACAGGATGTGACTGGCAACATTCTTACAATCGAACTGTGAATGTAGAGCAAGCAGCAGCAGAATGGTTCTTAACAATAAAGCATTGAAACATGAAGAAGAAATTCAGGGTGCATCCTTTTTTACAAATACACATTTAAAAGGGCTTGTTTGCAATATTTTATCATGCTCAGACAGCAACATACAGAAAAGCTCTTTGACTACCTGCTTGCATTACAAGGTAATGCACATGTTAAATTGTGGGAAACCGCAAATCTGCATAGCGCAAACAGAAATGCGATACTGTTGAGGAGAGCGAGAGCTTAGTTTTGAGGGGGTGGGGATGGCTGTTTTTTTTCTACTGCACATGCGCCGTCTGCTATTGAATTATGGGTAAACGTCTGATCGCTGCTATTTCTTTGTTTCCTTGCTCGGCACTCGAGATCCTGATGTTTGCAGCGACCAGCTGGATGTGGCGACCAAGTGTGCACTGTCCCATGCATTGTAAGGTTTCTCGAAGGCGCTGCCACCTAGTTGCCTACTGGGCGAGCGCCCTTACTCACAGGAAGGCTGTGGCAGTGTTGGTGCTTGTGTCTTTGAGCACACTGCATCGACAGCCAGGCAGCTTGCTGTTTGTGGCGGTGGAAAATTTCTAGACACATGAGCCTACCCTCTTCTTTAGAGTTCCACAGAATTACTTTTATGTATGTATAGTGCAAAGTAAGATAATTAGTTATGTTGATAATGTTTTGTTTTATTTTTCTGTTCATTTTATTTTGGTTGTGCACATAATTAACATTGTTGGGTGCAATGTTATGTAATTTTATAAATAGCTAAACACTTAAAATATTTATCATGTACATAAGAGGCATGCTTACCTGCAGCTTGAACTGTTTCATTTTAATGAAACTAGTAAACTAGTAAACATGTACCGAATGTGCTGATCTATGAAAAGAACACATTAGAAACACCATTTCAGAGAACTCCAACATAGCTAAAAACTGCTTTTTCAAAGTACTGTATCTCAAAATATTCAGATCAGATTCATACAAAAGTACTGGGGCTTTATTGAAATTTTGCTGCAGAATTTCCACATTAAAATGTTAGGGTCACTGATTAAAGTCTCACAGTTACATGCAGCACGACCAGAAGTATTGTGTGCCAATTCAGAGCCCTGCATGTAGCGGCGATGGTGCACTTTATGTGCGGGGCAGTTTCGTCTTTGGTGCTCCTGTACATCTCCCCAAAGGTGGAAAACGGCTCCAGATATTGTCCGTCTCATATAACTTGGCAAGATTATGACAGTCGGTGAGTGGCAACTTGTAAATTTATCTCCTTGTACAGCGATTTTGATTACTAGTAATTTCTATTGGGCCAGTAATCGTTACATCTACGTCGATTACGTGCCATGTTGTTCTCCTGCAAACCCATTTCCTTGTTGTTTTCGTGTTGTTACTATATTGTATTAATAAAACTAAGAAAGTGGGACGTGAGTGGGTAATTTTTAAGCAATTCTCATGTTATTCCACAGTTCCAACTCAAACTGTTTAATAAATATCTGTAATAGCACAATTATTGCTTTGCAATAGTCGTTGGTGAATTGTTGGCGAATAAAAGTGCGTTGTCAATCAAGTTTCCAGAATTACTTTTAGTTCCCGTTATATTAGAGATGACGTCAAAAGTGTGATAAGAACTACAACTTCTGTCTCGCAAATGTTAACCCAAATTCGCTGTCTGAGACAAATTAAAAAAGAGTTAGCATATATTTGATTTTTTGCAAGGTTTTATATTTTTGCTTTTATAACCTACAAATTTTTTTATAGAGATGTCAGTCTAAATTATCTTAAAATTTGTTTAGCGTTACAGTACAATGGCAAGTGAATTAGCTGACAGCGTGTTGATAAAATATACAGCCTCCACTTGACGCACCAGCTGATGGCGAAAGGATACATAAACGAAAAGTAAACATTGGCCCTACTTTCATCCAACTGTCAAAATCTTGCCAAGTTACATTAGACAGAGAATAGGTGGGTTCCTTAAGTGAAGGCTGTTCATGGTAAAGTGAGCACTTTTGAAAGCTTTGCTTATTTCCTACTTTCAGCCCATTGCGTATCCTTCCACCGTATCTCAGTGCAAATGTTGCCATGTGGTGTATGTTTAATCAGCAGTTCAGAAGTCCGCTGTATTTTTTTACATAACAATGCAACATGTGATTGATTATCTACTGTAGTGTACACTTCAAATACGTACACATTAATTTCAGTAACTAAAATCTCTTTGAGAACACTGATGATGTAATTTTTACTACTTGCAAAGTTCGAATTTGTGCTCATCATTAGAATTGAAACCCTCTGGGATAGTACTGAGTATTTAGTCTATCATTTAGGGCAAACAACATGTGTTAAATTGTCATTAAATGATATTAGAATGATGTAAAATAGCATGTATGGTTATAACTAAGGAAAAAGGTATGCTTAAATGCTTTTAAGACATGTTATTAAATTTAAGTAGAATATTACAGAAGACTATTCTGCCGCTACGTACATTACATCTGTGACGATATTTGCTAACGTATCAAAATTTCTAGTGATAACAGTGTGTAACTTAAAACACAAATTATGCCCTAATTAATAATTGTATACATACACATACTGTGTGTAAGCAAATTGCCAGTTTTGCTATATCGTTACGAATGCCGAAAATTGTCATCATAGAACCTTGCTGGCTGAACCAAATTGATCCAAATTATTACAGCACACTTCCATGGCGATATTTATCACTAAATGCAAGTTTCATGAGAATCCGTCCAGATGAATTTTATTTTTACAGGGTCTACCAACATTTTGGCCAAACATTTCCTATGAGAAAATCACTTTTAGCTTATAATATTAGAATGACTACAGCGATGTGAACGTAATTTCATCAGAATACTTACAAAACAATATCTAACCAATGACAATATATTTCATGAAATTGCATTCACACATTTAATGCAGAACTCAATCTTTACTACCTAAATTGAGGTTATTCGTGATAGCTCGGAATGCTCACCTTTTTGTGTTGGCTCGGACACATTGGAAGGTTCAACGAAACGTCAAAGAAATGTGTAAACATTAAAAGTAGAGGAGAAATGTTCCACATGTAATATAAAGCAATTCGTAGCATAATTTGTTAAAAACTAAACAAATACGTTCCAAGGTATCGATTCATAAACTGTTCTTGACAGTCACATAAATAATAACACGCATCCATTGAAGCTCCAGAAATTACTAAACAGTATTACAAATATGATTAAATGTACTCGACCGAAGCTTCTTGAAGTTAGCCAACTTTAATTACATGTAAACACACTGGCCATGTCTGTATATTACAAGAAATTTAGACTTCACGCACCTTGAAACAACGTTGAACTACAGCAAAAAGGAATTATAAAGCTGACCACTTCATTTACAAGAGATATATAAATGTTTTTTCTTCATTGTGTAAATAATTATGTTAATATTGGAGGTTACGAACTGCTGCATAAATCTTTGTTCAAAACACTTACGAAAACCAACCAGGGAACAGAACTGAAACTGCCTTATTTATGCACGGAATTCAGAGCATTTGAACACGGGAATAGGAAAGCAATGAGGAAAAGAGTAACCAAATCAATGGACCCTATAACTTGAAACAATACATCGGCCAAGTGATGTTATGAATTTGTTAGAAATACAAATGTGTTAAGTTATTTTTATTCTTATGAGTGCAAAACAAAAAGAAAGTGATGAATTTCAGGCACCGTTAATGTTAAATATTGTGTCTAGTAAGACGTTAAGACCTGGGGAACTACTTATCTTGATTCACAGGCAACTTTACAGCGAGTATTGCTGTTAATGCTTACGTTAAAGTGTATGCAGTTACGGGCAGTGATTTTTTTTAAGGTTCATTTCGAGAGTGCTCACTTTATCGTGAACCACCTATTAGCAGATATGTACAAAATTTTGTTAGTATCAATAAATTGTTTACAATGATTCTGCACATCTAAAAATTTCAGGTTGCATTCATGCATACATACTTTTTGAGTACTGAGGACCGAATTTGGTCCATCTTGTTGAGTACTAGTAAGGGAAGAACTAAACACATCTTGTTAGGTAAACAAAAAATTCTTGTTTTTTTGTTTTAGAATTGGTGATTTCCTGGGCTACTGTCCAGAAGACTTGGTTGGAAAGTCCATGTTTGACTACCACCACGCCATGGACAATGTCACAGTGGAGAAAGGTTTCAAATGCCGTAAGTAAACTATTAAATTTTTTTATCTATGAAATTACGCTTTACCTCATAGGTGTAATTTGCAGAATTTTTTTTTAAGGTAATCGTAATGCCATTAAGCCACTAAACTTTTGGCACATAGTAGACCGATCTTAATATTTTAATTACAGTGGAACCTCTATATATTGAACCCAGATGGATTGAAAGTCCGCATCCATGGAACATATTTTGTGGTCCCATTTTTGATTTTTCTGCATTTTAAGACCGCGTGCATTCATATGTATTGGAAATTTTTGTCAGTCTCCTGAGAAACGACGAATAGGGGAAATACACTGTATTTTTTTACTCTTCTGTGTATTTAAATGAAGACGTGAGCTTATTTAGCTTACTTTTTACCAATGTTAATTGAGTCCAATTTAATTTGTTTGTGGCAATATCTGCTGCGTTCTCATTCAGATAGCATCACTGCTGAATTAATACCTTGAATGCCAGTTTGTCAGAGTGTTTTTCCATGCAGTATAATATCATTTTGATTAATTTAATTCTCTCAAAATATAAGTTTAGGCCATTCTCTATCGTTTACTACTTGTTGCCATTAATATTGTTGTGTGGCTTCGATGTGTTGATTCTAGCTTACATTTCATTATTCTGTAAATGAGAAGTATTTACTGAGTAGCGGAGCAAGAAATAGTAACTTTTTTAGTTCAAAATAGAAAACCTTTCCTTATTTGTGTAAATGAATCGAAAGCCTTGCACTTTAATTTTTCTGAGTTCTGTTGGCACATAAATTGGCTTTTTGTGATTACTTTCAGTTTCGACAATGTTGTTGCCTTGTGCTCTACATTCTGTGGACCAAGACGAAAATTAAAGAATTTTTATCCTGCTGTAATTAGAGCCAAAATAACGAGGATATTGTACCGTAAGAGAGGTCTGAAATATGTTCACTAGTTGAAAATTTGGCTAATAGACGGGGCCAAGCTAGCAGTATCGTTTTGCAGTACAGTGCAGGTTGGGGCAGGAATTTTGGCACTTTTGCTGGAAGGATGGCAGGCGACTTTCATATCCCATTCAGTGCCACTCTACTCCATGTTGAAGATATCTTAGAAGTGACGTTTATATTAAAACAAGAGATCTTAATTTTGTGTTGGCAGTAGGTTTACTTCGAGTTGAGCAATTTTAGTATTGAAATAGGATCACCATTGCTGATCATGCACAAAACAGCGCTGTGTGCGCCACCGACACTTGTCTGAAGGCTATACAGTATTCTTTTCACTTTAGTGTAGGTACAAAGCTTAGAAAATCCAGTTTGATTGACTCTTCAGGGTGCCAAATACATAACAGCTTTGAACACACTACATTGTTGCTGAATTCAGCACTAACATCATACAAATTACAAAAGTTTTATTTTATATGTGCTTTGCACACATAAATATGCTGTAAAGGCGAATATTTCCTACCTAAAACAGCTATGGTTGCTAAAGATAAAAGTAACTATAAATATCAGAGAGCATTGAGCAGAATTGCCATTTTGAGGTTGCATAGAGTGATATCAGTTATCACTACTGCTGAAAAAATTTACACAAGCGACTGAAATGTGAGGGATGTCAAGCATCAGGGAAACATGCAAAACCTGGGAAAGTCAGAGAATTTCGCATTTCTGGAAATGTCAGAGTAATATCAAGGCAATTTACGTCTGGTCAGGGGATTTAGATAACATTTTTAGAAATGTATTTTATAAGACAATAACTATTTGATTCTAACTTTTTTAATTGGATGCCATTTTATGAAATGTAGTGTGCATTATTTTGATTTGCTTCACCTTTGTAGAAAAATTTAAGAACTTGTGGTTAATCTTATTATGTTGCTTTATCACAGAAATTATTACACAAACTTTTGTGGCTGAATATTTTTTTTTTGAAACAGCCATCAGACATCGACATAATGGAAAATGTGATTTTAGTTGTCGGTGTAAGGTTCACCAAATAAAATATTAGCTGAAATAATAATTTGAACGTGTAGTGGGTCTCGATGATTGGCTGCTTTGTAAAATGCCTTGTATTTGTATTGTGACTGTTTTTATGGCTTTAGAAAGTTAGTATTCCACTCATTGTCTTTTTGTTCACCTGCCAGCTTTGTATTTTTTTAGTCACTGCATTCAGAAGCATTTGAAAAGCAAGTCTGTGTTAGTGCTACCTAGAAAAAAATGTGTAATTTACTAATTTGTTAGGAAAGAATGTTTTAAACATTTCTTATTTTTTCCATCTATGTTGGTCAGGGAAAAGTAACATTGTAAACGAAGTGAGGAAAATGTGAGGGAATAATTCTTATAATCCATTCACGGTATCTTCGATACTTTTGAAAAGAACCTTTGGAAAATCACCCTAGGAGTTACATGTTCAATTGGTTATAAAAAAATGGTATATGGAAAAAGGTTTTGTCTTGCTTTTAGCACTGAAGCACTATATAAATTGGTTGTTTTAAGTTTTAAGTATATTTTTTCAATAAATTTTAATAATTTGTTAAAAGTCCGTAAGAATTAACAACGGATTTTGAAGGGACATGTTGGTTATAGCTGAAAAGAAATAGTTCGTAGGTTAAATATTAATATGTATAAATTTAATGCCGTAATTGTAAAGTTAATATTGCTAAACTATATATTTACATTTTTACGTAGCACTCATGGGTAAAGATTTCACCGTTATTAATTGAAATTAAATAAATTTCAGTTGTTGTCCAGCGGACTCGTACACTCCATCTTGTTCGTTTGGGCACGTTTTTTTCAGAAGTATAACCACGCCATATTGGAGACGCTGAATTGTGGTTATAAAACTAACGTAACACATTCTTTCTACTTACAAGATAATTCTAGGTTAAGATGTAATTTTAGTATTAGCGTTGTTATTTCTGCAGTTTATCAAATAAACGTGCAAAATATAGAAAGGCATTTGAATATTTCCGTTACGTTATTCCCTTCGCAAAGAATGCAAAGGAATCGAATTTTGGTCGCCGCCAACTGATAATCGATTATTTTCGAAAGCTTTTTGTGGAGACCAAGAGATGGCAGCACATTAGCGTTGGTTCTTCAGTGCCAAATGTTAGCCGTGACTCGTCTTTCCGCCGCATAGTGTTGTTTTTATGTTGCAGTGAAGAATCGCGACAGTTCTTGATGGAACAGATTTGTACCTACACCGCAGGTTTCAAAATGAAAGTGATTTTGTTCGCTGAAGAGTTTGGAAATCGAGCCGCGGGCCGTGAATTCGTAGTAAATGAAACGTTAGTGCGGGGCTGGAGGAATTTTTCTCACTTATAAGTCGCACCCCAAGTTTTCAATAAATTTTTTTTTAAATAAAATGTGCCACTTATATGCGATAAAATACGGTACCATTTATCACAGTGAAATCTTTAACCTGAGTGCTACTTCCAAAAGTTTATTATGTAAAATTTAACTTTTTCCTTACAGCAAATATGTAAATAAATCTTAATACAATAAGTAAACTTTAATTAAATTATATAATTAACAGTTCCGATATATACTTCAATCTACCTTTTTGTATGTATTACAACATTTCGCTAAATTGATTAGCATTTTTTAGACATTTAGAGAATTTTATTAAAGTATATGACAGTTGAGATTACATGGCATTGTTTCTCTTCAAAAATAAATTTTGGTAGTTCCCACATGGACACTGTTAATAAAATATTTGACAGTTCCCACAAGGCACTGTTTGTTTACAAAATATTTGACAGTTCCCACATGGCACTGTTTACAAAACGTTTGACAGGTGTCACATGACAATGTTTTGTTTACATACTGCGGAAGGATACATAATCGGCTCCCTGAAAGTAGATATTTAGCAGGGTTTCAGAAAATCTTGAAGTTACCGTGAATACATTATAGTAAGGATACTGCAAGTCTTACTGTTATAGGTAGGGCCTATAAATTTTTTTCAAACCGAAAAATAACGTGAAATATGGAAAAAAATATGTTTATTCGTGTAATTTTGTAATAATTCCAGTATTCACGAAACTGCAATGAAATTGCTCATTTAAATGTATCCAAACTTACAATGATGAACTTCTTTTCCCTTAAAAACTCTTGCAAAACATCAAGTTTTTACCATTTTCCATGCTTCGTACAGCATTATTTCTCATGTACTTAACATACACGCTGATAGCAATTAAAATTACTTGGGTTTGACTCCACATACATAAACAATATTTTCTAGCAAGAACAATCCATAAATTGAATAATAGCAGGGTTGAAAGATTATCTCTATGTGTACAATACTATATATTGACCCGAATCGCTAAATGTTTGTTCGCTGCAGAATTATGGCTAACTTATGTTTTATTATTTTCTGACAGACAGTTCTGACCAAAACTGTTGGGGATGAAATGTTAGTAAATATGTAAATGTAACACAGATTAGTATTTTTTTTAGGTGAGGGTAGTAACTAATAACTATGTACTAAACATTAGTGCAGTATTTGTAAACTATCCCAACTGTACTCATATTCTGTGCTATGTGGTAACGTAGGTTCTTGTTGACGATTAAGCAGGGATGGTAATTTCAGTCAACTGGTTATGTCAAAAAATTGGTTGTTAATACCCCAGGAGTTAGAAAGGGAAGGATTCATGTTGTTTGTTAAACGGAAGAGAGTGCAAATAGTGCTGTGTTAACATTGAGTGGCCGTTAAAAGACAAGTGAATAAATACTGCCGTGCTGTATGCACAATTAGCAGTGAGTGTGTGGTACATAAAAAAATTAAAGACGTCTGCATTGGAAGCAAATTTGTTTAAATCATAAGTTTCTGCCACTTCCTGTAGAAAAACTTGACAGCTCTATGTTTGGAAACTTTGTGGAAACATTGGTTTATGTAAAGGGTACTTTTATTTTATCTATAATAAAATCTTTACATTTTTTCGAAGTTAGGTTGTGAATTTGTGTTGGCAATAAGCAGGGATGGTAATTTCAGTCAACTGCTTATGTCGAAAAATTGGTTGTTAATACCAAAAACTGTAACTGGTTTTTATCATGCCCAGGAGTTTCAAACTGAAGGATTCATATTGTTTGTTAAACGGAAGAGAGTGCAAATAGTGCTATGTTAACATTGAGTGGGCGTTAAAAGAACAGTGAACAGTGAACTGGCATTTTGCCAGTGTTTGCTGTTATTTTAATTTTACCGTGATTTTGTTTATTTACATTCCATCATTTATCAATAAACACATGTTAATATATGCTAGAGATGGAGGGCAATTTGCTTAGTGTGAAAACACTGAGGGAGTCCAGTGTTCTTGTGCGGTTTTAAATATCTTTATAAGTACAAGATCGATCTCACAAAGTTGACTGTGACTACGTCTTACATGACAAGTGCGCTCTATTCAGGTTGTCCTTTCATCCAGTTTGTTATATATTTTTTAAAGNTATTCAGGTTGTCCTTTCATCCAGTTTGTTAAATATTTTTTTAAATTTTCATTAAAATGTTTAGAGATAAAAATTATTGAAAAAACAATTTCATGTAGATGTGATTGCACTTGTGAGAAAAACATCAGATTCATTTTACAATCATTTTTTGCTATAAGATTTATTATTAATGAAATGAAAATATTTATTAAACAAAATGGTCAAATTTATAGTGACAAAATTAGCTCCTTTTGTCTACCATATAAAGTGGGGCCCAAGTTGTTACAGTGTAAGGGAACAAAATGTAAACACTTTTAAATTTCATTCACTCAGCGAAGTTGGAGGAACACAAAGTTTGTTTGTATTATTTGATTTCAGTATTTTCCACACACACACAAAAAACAAGCACTTCTTATTAATCGCCACCATATTGTTTATTAAGTGTTGAGGTGCATAACTAGGTCCATAATTGCACTGGCGAATGGAAAAACAATTTTGCTCTTTCAATTTCTCGGGAAGGAAATTGTTATAGATTGGAAGACTGCCATATATGCAGATATTGTATGTGTTGTCTTGCGAAACCTTAGAAATATTTGGTTACTCTATCTTNCACACAAAAAACAAGCACTTCTTATTAATCGCCACCATATTGTTTATTAAGTGTTGAGGTGCATAACTAGGTCCATGATTGCACTGGCAAATGGAAAAACAATTTTGTACTTTCAATTTCTCGGGAAGGAAATTGTTATAGAATGGAAGACTGCCATATATGCAGATATTGTATGTGTTGTCTTGCGAAACCTTAGAAATATTTGGTTACTCTATCTTGCCGTCACACCATTGTGAAAATGGAGTATCGGAAATGTTATTACCCACATCGTTATTTAAAGGATTAATTTTTTTTAGAAATAATCTTCAAACTAGCTACTTTATAAGTGATAAATTGGATGTCATAAGTACAACACAGTGGAAATAGGAAGACGACGCGACATGCAAACATTGCATACCTGGCAGCTGGGTCAGTTCTCATCAATATCCCACTGTAGAGAAGAAAAAACGTTCCTACTGCATTTTGGCATTGTACTGAGGAAAGATGACAGGTTTTCCCACCCTTTCAATCTTTCTGTTGTACGTCTCAGGGGTGTGGTCAAACTGGACTTTACAATTCTTCAATTCTACATCGTGGGGTTCGTTTAGCTGAGAGGAAACTGCACTTATTTTCATGAAACGGCTCCAAACAAATCTTTCTCATTGAAGAGTTGCTTACATTGACGTGCCAAATGCTTCAGTGGTAAACATCTTAAAATATAAGTAATTCTAAAGCTATTTAATGTAATGAGTAGCCTAGTGGCCTATTCCTGTCATACCTATTTAATGTTTTGTGCGTACAATTTTTTTATAATGGTAATAGATTTTTTATGAAATAAACTATAAGCTATGCGTATACTGCACATAGGTATTATGTGAATGTGTGTTATATATATATATATATATATATAATATTTATTTATTTAATTAAATTTTTTGTAAATGTTGGTTATGTAACACCATCTTATTTGACCCAAGCCACGATTGATCATTCCTTGCTTGCATAGATGTACATATGCAAACACACAGTGTCTTGCCATTGATGCATACCATACCTTTATGTTGAAGTACCTTTGTATTTTATTGTAACGGCAGAAGCTGATACAACATGCTATTGTTTCCTTTTCCTGCAGCACTTAGGTGAACTGATGACATCTTTACATCTCCGTGAATATGTATAATTATCCTCACTCTAAAACTGTAAACATTTTGTCATTTCCTAAACTGAAAATGTGGCATATTTTCTTACTGTACACTTTTAGTTTCTTACTTTATGTTCTTGAGGTTACGGTTTGCTGACCTCTTCCACCACTTTATGATTCACTCTATTTTTTTAATGACAAAATGCCATTCTTACAGTGGTGTATGGGAATTAGAGTAACCTTTCCTTAAAGTTGTCAGAGAAATGCTGTATCCGGCTTAAAATGTTATGTTAAAAGGATTTTATATATTTTTTTTATTTTGGTTGTCTTTTTATTATTTTGCTTGTTCTGGATATCATGACAGCTAGCATAAGATGTGAAATGCATTCTAAATGACAAAGCATTCATATCTGAACAGATAGGTTTAATTACAGTCTTCATGCACTACTTTCACTTATGGTCATTAACCTACTTCACTAATTGCTTTGTGTTGGCAGCCTTTTACTGTTACACACTATGAATACTAAATTTGAGTTTGCTGTGTCAATTCTGTCCAGAAAACTGATAAAATGGGAAGTTATGATTATTGCAATAATATGTATGATTTGCCAAATTAGAATACAGATACCTGCTCCAAACTTTGAGATTTAAAATGGGTCATGTTTAAGGTAACTATCAGCCTTCAAAGCTTAATTATATTTCATACAAATTTAAAAATTGTCAGTATTTGACTTGGGAAATAATGTGTGTTGGTTCTGTAATGTGACAAGTATAGCGGTGTTTGTATTTCTTGGCATCAAATGGGTGACCATATGTGGCAGAGGTAGTGTGTGATTGCAATAAAAACATTCTTCCTAATAAGGAACCACTAAGTAAAAAAGAAGGCAATTATTGGTGTGATAGAACAGCATAATGGATAGATTACAATACAGTCAATTTACGGTTACATCCAACTTTTCTGAAGCCCTGCTAAAGTTCTTCTTCCAGGATATCCCTCCGCCTCATGCAAACAATGCTTAACTAAGTCTGGAAAATTACACCAAAGGGACAACACACCACATTTGTGCACACTCACTGTAATAATGTTTTGTATAAGAACTATTTCCTACTAGGCATTACAAACAGACCTATTTTCTCTCTTTGTTTATTCATATTAATTATAAATGTAATATTGTATTTTATAGATAAAATATAAGTGAAAGTTAGGTTTAACCAAAAATATGGTACTCTTATGTTAAGACAAATGTAAAAAGTTAGTGATACGTGACATGATTAGGAAATAACCAAATACGTTACACATGGGTTGATTTTTCAAAGATTTGATTGAAAAGGTGTGAAATAACTGCAAATAGACTACGGTATATAGTTTCATGTGGACAATGTTTTGCCCGCCTGTGGCATGGGAGAAGGGAACTTTCAATATTTTGTTGACAGCCTTATGCCTCGCTGGACATGCCAATACACTTGGACATGGTGTAAAACAAGTACTGCATGTTATCCTATGGTAGATTTGCACACACTTGCTGCAAATATACGTTTCTAAGTCACAAACACTTGGCCACGGAGGGAGCTGGCATCCTGTATATTCAGACAAATGTTTGAAGAGGCAGGACAAAGAAGTGTCGAAACAAGATGTAAACACTCCTGGGGAATTATCTTGCGGTAAACTGGATCCTGAACACACTGCCGGGGAAGGTACTGCATGGAGGTGCAGGATTTTGAACAACGTACTCTTTTGTGCTCTATAGCACAGCTATCGTTGTCTGTGGTGAATGACAGTCATATGTGATAGCTCACCAGACCATCATGCCAGTAAGAGGTGACGTGTGCCCGCTGTATAGTGAGACAGGGGTTTTAGTGCCAACTTGTGGCTCACCGCACTACGGTGTCATGGTCATTGGTTCCCAAACGAAAGTGTGATTTCATCTATCAACACTGCTATAGTCGATGGTATATGCTGTTCACTGAGCGTTTTTAAAAGCTATGTTTAGGATCTACTTTGTATCTTTATGGAGTATGTAAGATTAACCGTGTCATTTTCCACCGTGCTTCATTCATGCATCATCCAAATGGAAACCAAGGAATTTAACATCATGAAATGTAGACTTAGTGATCTGTTTCGATGGCCAGTCTAACTAAACTTTATATTGTAGCATAACTTCATTATAACAGCACCTATCTGTGTTGCAACCAAATGCGATTTTCGTTGTGGTTAGTTCATTAAAAGATGTAGAGAGCGCTAGTGCACCACTAATACAATTTTTCATTTGTTTTGTTCGAGATATGGAAGACTGGTGCAAGCTATCAAAATGTTAGTATGATGTTGGATTTCATGAAACTGAAAAGGAAATGAAAAATAATTTTATGAGAACACAGCTTTAACGAATTGTAACGAAAATCTTAAAATTTCGACATTGTCAACTAAATACTTTCACATAATCAACTGAAGTCAATTAAAATTGTGAAATAAAACTTGCCTAGTGGCATTAACGGTCATACAGTATAACAATATGCTCCTAAATATTTCCTTAAAGTACTGACAACTCCCAGAGCTGTGGTTTTGGAGGAAGGTGATTGACACTGTTGTCTAAAGGACCAATTTGCTACTGAAGTAAACACAGGGCGATTGGAGTTCAAAAAAACAATCTAGTTTTNTAACGGCAGAAGCTGATACAACATGCTATTGTTTCCTTTTCCTGCAGCACTTAGGTGAACTGATGACATCTTTACATCTCCGTGAATATGTACAGTATAATTATCCTCACTCTAAAACTGTAAACATTTTGTCATTTCCTAAACTGAAAATGTGGCATATTTTCTTACTGTACACTTTTAGTTTCTTACTTTATGTTCTTGAGGTTACGGTTTGCTGACCTCTTCCACCACTTTATGATTCACTCTATTTTTTTAATGACAAAATGTCATTCTTACAGTGGTGTATGGGAATTAGAGTAACCTTTCCTTAAAGTTGTCAGAGAAATGCTGTATCCGGCTAAAAATGTTATGTTAAAAGGATTTTATATACATATTTATTTTGGTTGTGTTTTTATTATTTTGCCTGTTCTGGATATCATGACAGCTAGCGTAAGATGTGAAATGCATTCTAAATGACAAAGCATTCATATCTGAACAGATAGGTTTAATTACACTCTTCATGCATTACTTTCCCTTTTGGTCATTAACCTACTTCACTAATTGCTTTGTAATGGCAGCCTTTTACTGTTAAACACTCTGAACACTAAATTTGAGTTTGCTGTGTCAATTCTGTCCAGAAAACTGATAAAATGGGAAGCTATGATTATTGCAATAATATGTATGATTTGCCAAATTAGAATGCAGATACCTGCTCCAAACTTTGAGATTTAAAATGTGTCATGTTTTAGGTAACTATCAGCCTTCAAAGCTTAATTATATTTCATACAAATTTAAAAATTGTCAGTATTTTGACTTGGGATATGTGTGTTGGTTCTGTAATGTGACAAGTATAGCTGTGTTTGTATTTCTTGGCATCAAATGGGTGACCATATGTGGCAGAGGTAGTGTGGGATTGCAGTAAAAATATTCTTCCTAATAAGGAACCACTAAGTTAAAAAAAAAAGAAGCAATTATTGGTGTGATAGAACAGCATAATGGATAGATTACAATACGGTCCATTAACTAAGTCTGGAAAATTACACCAAAAGGACAAAACACCACATTTGTGCGCACTCACTGTAATAATATTTTGTATAAGAACTATTTCCTACTAGGCATTACAAAAAGCCCTATTTTCTCTCTTTGTTTATTCATATTAATTATAAATATAATATTGTATTTTATAGATAAAATGTAAGTGAAAGTTAGATTTAACCAAAAATATGGTACTCTTATGTTAAAGACAAATGTAAAAAATTAGTGATACGTGACATGATTAGGAAATAACCAAATACATTATACATGGGGTGATTTTTCAAAGATTTGATTGAAAAGGTGTGAAATAACTGCAAATAGACTACGGTATATAGTTTCATGTGGACAATGTTTTGCCCGCCTGTGGCATGGGAGAAGGGAACTTTCAATATTTTGTTGACAGCCTTATGCCTCGCTGGACATGCCAATACACTTGGACATGGTGTAAAACAAGTACTGTATGCTATCCTATGGTAGATTTGCACACACTTGCTGCAAATATACGTTTCTAAGTCACAAATACTTGGCCGTGGAGGGAGCTGGCATCCTGTATATTCAGACAAATGTTTGAAGAGGCAGGACAAAGAAGTGTCGAAACAAGATGTAAACACTCCTGGGGAATTATCTTGCGGTAAACTGGATCCTGAACACACTGCCGGGGAAGGTACTGCATGGAGGTGCAGGATTTTAAACAACGTACTCTTTTGTGCTCTATAGCACAGCTATCGTTGTCTGTGGAGAATGACAGTCATATGTGATAGCTCACCAGACCATCATGCCAGTGAGAGGTGACGTGTGCCCGCTGTATAGTGAGACAGGGGTTTTAGTGCCAACTAGTGGCTCACCGCACTATGGTGTCATGGTCATTGGCTCCCAAAGGAAACTATGATTTCATCTATGAACACTGCTATGGTCGATGGTATATGCTGTTCACTGAGCGTTTTTAAAAGCTATGTTTAGGATCTACTTTGTATCTTTACGGAGTATGTAAGATTAACCGTGTCATTTTCCATCGTGCTTCATTCATGCATCATCCAAATGGAAACCAAGGAATTTAACATCATGAAATGTAGACTTAGTGATCTGTTTCGATGGCCAGTCTAACTAAACTTTATATTGTAGCGTAACTTCATTATAACAGCACCTATCTGTGTCGCAACCAAATGCGATTTTCGTTGTGGTTACTTCATTAAAAGATGTAGAGAGCGCTAGTGCACCACTAATACAATTTTTCATTTGTTTTGTTCGAGATATGGAAGACTGGTGCAAGCTATCAAAATGTTAGTATGTTGTTGGATTTCATGAAACTGAAAAGGAAATGAAAAATAATTTTATGAGAACACAGCTTTAACGAATTGTAACGAAAATCTTAAAATTTCGACATTGTCAACTAAATACTTTCACATAATCAACTGAAGTCAATTAAAATTGTGAAATCAAACTTGCCTAGTGGCATTAATTGTCATACAGTATAGCAATATGCTCCTAAATTTTTCCTTAAAGTACATGTAAAAAAAATAGACATGAATGAACTGCATAAAGAAGGAATAAATGTTGTAATAAAATTCTTCAACTTAACTAAATAGCTTTTGCTAACATTTCAAGTCAAGTTTCAAATAATTATTTCAGTAACATTTTAGTAATAAACATAGACAAATGGGTAGACAAACAAAAATTTTCATTGTTATTCACCTAAACGAACATTTGACAAGCACTAAATATTCAGCGAACTTCAAAGTTTTAAACCACAAATATTTGCAGCATTACTAATAAGCAAATTAATTAAATAAGTTAAAAATATTTTAACTTTACATAAAAACAAAATAGAGCATTTTTTGATTCCCATTCACGCAGCCATTTGTGCTTATTATACACATTACTATTAAATTTTCTTGAAGAAGACTCATTAATTATTAAGCCATTTGTTTTTAATTTAATTTTTTTCCTCTAATGATAACTGAGAAAAAGAAATAGCTTGTAAACCTGCCACATTTATTCTGTTCATGATAAATCAAATTCAAATATAGTGAAATTAGCTAAAAACTTCTAAATGCTTCACTTCACACACGAAATAATCACCAGCTTGACGACAGCAAAGCAATTTAAACGCGCCACAAGTTTCTCGTCCCACGACTACTTGCAAGGGCTGGCAGCTGTGCGGCCCACTTGCGCGCAAAGGGTGGGACACCCCCCTTTTCCCTGCTATCCACGTTCCTAGTCCCTGCCACGAGCGTGCGCATGCGCTAGCGTGGCCGGACAGGCTGCCTCCGCCGCAGCCCAGCCACGCCGCCCAGTGTAGCGCCGTACAAGCTACGTAAACACGCGTTGCTCAGTCGAGGGGATCGGCCTACGATCGTTGGCTGAGTATAAAGCTTGAAGCAATCATAATGAGGTTTCTTTTAAATTGAGAGCAGCTGCGACATTAAAAATTGTTTACTGTAATTCACAAATAATTCAAGGGGGCTGCGGTCCTATGGTATGAACAGCCGCTGTATAAAGCAAAAATAGAAGAAAAATAATTAAACCAAATTCAAAATGCAAGTAGACATTAGGATTGAATCCACATTTTACACGTTAAAATTGAATAGCAGTGTACTGGTGGACTAGTGACATGTTAGAAAAAATTACTTAAGCAACTTGTGGAATTATAACAAAATTGTTTGAATTAGCAATATATATTGGGAACTTAATGTGGTTAGAATGTCCTGTCAAATGAAAGTCAAATGTAAAGTGTTTATGCAACTCTCGTATTGTTAGCTTTTGCATCCTCAGTTGATTGACTGTGTGGTAACGAGTCTTATATTTGATCAGTACTCTTTCCTTTTTCAGAAAAACCTTTATTTTGAGGTGATTAGAGTCAATCAACCAAATCTTTGTTTCTTGACCAACTTTTCCACTTGAGCGAAAACAACCTCGACATACATTTCAGGGTTATTGCCTTAATAACTGTACACAATTATACTGTCTGTCAAGTTTTTATCAGACTTGTGTATCAAAGAGGCTGTTAGATAGGATAATTGAATAGCTGATTTTAAGAAGGGAATAATTTCAGTTATTCAAAAAATTTTGTCAATGGTTTAGCTGACATTATTTTGAAACACTGTGATCACATAGCTGAACCACTAGTAGCTACTTAAGATTGAGCCGACAAGCTTTTCCAAGTATTGTGGTGGAAGTGGGAGTGTTCAAATGTAAAATGGGCCAATCGTCAACTCATTGCTAGTAATATTGATTAACTTAAAACAGCCAAAACCAGGGGTGTCCAAACCACATGTTTACTAATGTGTATTAAGTTTTAATGCTGCATACAAATGACTGTACTTAGCGGAAAGACTGATTACTTTTTTAAATTTTACCTGATGCTGTACTAATGCTGCAGTGTTTACAGTATACTAAGTTTCACGAATAATCTCAATTTATCCAGTGTAAAATCAACCTTCTGGGGGGAGGGGGCTGAAGCCCTGGTTCTACTACTGATAGTACATTAATTCATAACAAGAATACCCACCAGATGGTTTTTATGACCTTATGACATTAAGTAGCAGAAAAAAGTGCTTTAGTTGTCCCATTCACCCCATGTTATAACTGTTTGCTTGGAAAACATTCTAAACTTAAAATTTGCCAAAAAAAAAAAAGGTGAAGTAAATTATAACAATGGTATTTGTGAAGAGAGAGTTTTAGCACTTTATGAACTAACTAAATAGATTTTATAACTTGTAGCACAAGAAATATGTTGTAGTTGCTCAGTAAGAGGTAGACTTATTATAANCAAGGTGTTTTTAATTGTTCCTAAACAGTGCTGTTCAGTTCAATAAAGCACTTACTGCTCCGTGAATGTGGTCGTATTGGCTCAGCTCGTGCCTACTTAATTCAGTTAGCAGCACTGCTAGTTATATATATATATATATATATGATCCTAACTTAATTTGGTACACTAATTTTAGAACGTATTTAATTTGGCTTCCTGAAATAACTGTTGGCACAGTTGCACGAGAAGAGCCAGCTTTTTCCATTGGCTGACAATTCTTGTGTCATTCTTTTGAACTCAATCCAAAAGTGTAGCATATTTTTAAGTTTTTGGATGAGAGGTTGCAAATCTTTGGTTTTAACTGGCCATTAGGTCTTGTTGGTTGAATCATGATTTAGCTTTTGTCGGCCAACTATCTTCCATTTCCTCATAATAACAGAAGCAGCTCCCTAATTTTATGGCAGTAGTTTTCTGAGAAAAGAATAAAATTTTTATTTAAATTTTCTGTCTTCGACACACAGACTTCAAAGCAGTTTTTTAAAGCACTCAAGAGGAAGTGTTTTTTTCTTTACTTCAATATTAATTTTTTTACATTTAAATTAATTTTTTGTTTTAGTTTCTTAGAATTCAAGAAATGTAAACAAAGGGCGTTGAGTTTGCATGTATAAAATATTCTGAACAGAAAAAATTAAAGGAATGTGCCAGGAATAGATTGTGATATTATTGGAAATGGTACCGTTATATACTGAAATAACATCCAGCAGTGCTCTCAGTGTTATGAATGTTTGTTGCTTGTGTGTTTTATGAATGAAACCTTGTTTTAAATTTATGTTCAGCAATCAACACACAGTACAGAATTTTCTCAATATGCATGATACTGTGAGTCAAGTTTTAGTGCTTAATTTCTTTACTCTCTTATACTGCAGCAGTTTGTCACTGTCATTTCACCAGCTATTCTGAGATCTGCATAGTTGAAGATTTTTTTCCACTCTAATAATGCTGAGGGATAGATACTCGTTAAGGCTGTTGTCTGAATTTATATATGCTTTGTGTGCTTGCCTCCTTGTGCGGTTGGTATGACCAGTGTGTGTGCACTTATTTACATCCTCAACGGTGATTGTCAGAGTAAGGGTAACGTCATTCTTTGTACCAAAGTGGCGGAGAGAGCCTGCTATGAATGTATCCTCCCATTGTCTTTATTCTGTCGTTGCATCATTTTGTGACATTAAACACAAACGTTTATTTAGTTGAAATTTTTTTCTTGTATTTTACGATGTGATTTTCAAAACNCATTTTGTGACATTAAACACAAACGTTTATTTAGTTGAAATTTTTTTCTTGTATTTTACGATGTGATTTTCAAAACTGTCCCTTTGTTTATCTTGTTAATCATCCAGTAATTTATAAATGTGGGAGAAAACATTTTTACTGCGGTGACACGAGTGGTCTAAACAATGTTATTGTAAATTTGTTTGGCAGCCATGTTCGAACATGTTTGCAAGTGTAAGTAGTTACAGTGGTCACGCCTTTATAACTGAATGCAAACAAAAGGAAATCCTGACTTTGAAACCATCCTCCCATGATTACTTATCATTTGTTCCACTCATTAAGGTTGACTATTTTATTAATTTAACGAAACTTGCCTTGTTTTTATTGTAACAGTATAGCGAATACTGTTTTTTTTGACCTGGCTTACTATTCGTTTCAACAAAATGCAGGAATTCCTGCCAAATTCAGCCATTTCAATCATACTTTCTATTTACTTCTTCGCAGCCAATGAGAGAGCAACACAGAAGAAAAGTCATTCTGATGTACTTGCACAACCAGTTTACTGTGAACAAGAAGTGACTGCGATGGGAACAGTTCGGTGTTAATGTAACTGTGTGCAATGTTGAACATGTTACAAGTGTTTAAGTAGTTCTGTGTTCCGTGTGACCACAGTCTTAATTACAGTTAACAGATTACAGCCAGTAGATAACATAGTAAACAAAGATGTTGGCGGAAAAACCAAATATGATGTGCTTTAAAATGGGCAGAGAGAGACATTGCTATTAGTTATCATATTTATTTCACTGCCATACCAGTGCTATTACTGTACCTTTGCCATCAAATGCCAGCATACTGGGATGGCAGAAGTGTTTATTTGATCTCCTCGTACTGATGTTTGTATAACTTGGAGGTAGAGTAGTCAAAGATCAATCTTCACGTTACTTGCAGATACAGGTCCAGGTTATATACGTGCTTCAGATGGATTGAAATTCAAATTCAAAATTCAGAAGGTTGCTCTTTTGCCAAGCATTGTAAGGAATATAGGTGCATGGATTTACACGTTCTTGCAAGTNTCAAAATTCAGAAGGTTGCTCTTTTGCCAAGCATTGTAAGGAATATAGGTGCATGGATTTACACGTTCTTGCAAGTCAAATGGTATTCTTTTTGCTGAGAAAGCATATTTGCATATAGTCTGATATTGCACTCTGTAACAATAATTACAAAAATTCACGGAGAAGTTAATAACTTAGAGAATTGCCAAGGTAATATGGTTTTTCGTATTGCAAATTTGGTTTGATTTTCAAAATGCTTGAGTAAATATTTCCAAAGAAATAATCTCATTGGCTGTAAACATTGACACATCCGCAGTTACAATCTCCGTATGGTAATGTTCATTTCACTTTTCCAGTCAAGTAAAGAAATTTGCTGTAAATATCAATTATAGATTTATTGGCGNTCAAAATTCAGAAGGTTGCTCTTTTGCCAAGCATTGTAAGGAATATAGGTGCATGGATTTACACGTTCTTGCAAGTAAAATGGTATTCTTTTTGCTGAGAAAGCATATTTGTATATAGTCTGATATTGCACTCTGTAACAATAATTACAAAAATTCACGGAGAAGTTAATAACTTAGAGAATTGCCAAGGTAATATGGTTTTTCGTATTGCAAATTTGGTTTGATTTTCAAAATGCTTGAATAAATATTTCCAAAGAAATAATCTCATTGGCTGTAAACATTGACACATCCGCAGTTACCATCTCCATATGGTAATGTTCATTTCACTTTTCCAGTCAAGTAAAGAAATTTGCTGTAAATATCAATTATAGATTTATTGGCGAAAATCAGGTTTGTGTCGTATTCNTCAATTATAGATTTATTGGCGAAAATCAGGTTTGTGTCGTATTCCGGAATTTATTGAATATTAAATGGTAACTGCAAGAAGTTTGTATTATATATTTTCTTTTGTATGCATATTTATAAAACCAACACACATGTTAACTATTCAAATTTTTTATACATATCCTTAAATAGTTTTTACATTACTTCAACTTCCACACTGTGGTCAACACATTATTTAAAAAAAGAATCACACATTTCACGCCGGACAAATAGGAAAGCTAGAACAACAAATAAGAACTCATCCTCATTTTCTGCACGAACCATGTCAAAAAGTTTAATTCATGCTGAAATTTCTGCTGGGGGCAGGGGGGNAGCTTTTGGCATGGGGGAACATGACCAGTGCCGGATTAGCCACGTAGCAAGAGTTAGCAAATGCTACGGGCCCCGCGCCTCGGGGGCCTCGCTCCTTCGTGCAAAAAAAATAATCTTATCAAGTAGGTAAGATATGGTATACCACCCACCGTCAAATGGAAAAAATGTAGTAGTTACTCAAAAAGTCAGCGCTGGCCACACCATATACATTTTACGAGTATATTATGTTCTAAGTTGGCAACACCACAATACTTAGAGGGGAATCCTGTAATATTGTTTTCGAGCTGCCTGCTGTTCGTATAACCCGACCATTAAGAATAGTTTTCTATTGATTACCAATAAGAAAGCAACTAATAAATGTTTAATTTTGTAAGTCTACTATTACAGTCAGTCATTTCTTCCACATTAAATTTATATATATTTTTTTTGTTTGATACAAGCCATCTAGAGCAAAGATTGTTTTTTTGGTTTTTGGACAATTTTTTTTTACATTGTGTTGCATTTTCACAGTTCTTACGTTTATTTTGTGTTATTGTTTTTGTTTGCTCATCACTGTGGGCTAATACAATATCAATGTATAATACTAATTTTTTACAACAGTAAAGTAAGGTATGCTTAGTTTTTTTCATAATATACTGCATCAAGTTAATAAAACAAGACATGTTTTAGGGCCGAAACTCAAAAGGGCGATGCAAATTCATTATTAAATGGTTTTATTTAACTTCACAATGTACAGTCAAGTGCACGTCAAGCTTGACACCACCAGTATAAGTGCTAAGTTCGAAGTGTCAAGCTTGACGTGCTCTTGACTGTACTTATCTATATATATTTTTTTGTTTTAAATCTTGTTATCAAAATTTCACCTATGTCCCGTTAACTAATTGAGCTACAATATAATATTATGATAATTTCTGGATCCAACTCCTNATCAAAATTTCACCTATGTCCCGTTAACTAATTGAGCTACAATATAATATTATGATAATTTCTGGATCCAACTCCTCAGTCCTGATGCGGCAGGGATACTGCCCACAAAACTATAACAGAGTAGACCGGCTGGTTTTAAATTATCATTATTTCATCACTAGTTTTTAGGTTACTCCTCAGTCATGATTTTATGTTGTAATTTTTTTTTTCTATTTTATATACAGATTGATATGAGCAGCAGACCTAGAGATACGGGCAGACACTATGCTTCTGGAAGTGCAAAGCGTAAAGCAAAAGATGAAAAAGAAAAAAAAAAACCAATCTGTTATATCAAAGACACGTAAGCTGTCTGAGTTTTTTAATGTTCAGAATGATGTTCCTGAATCTAAATAAATTGAAATAGAAAACACAGAGGTTGCATCTCATTGTACAGATGATGACAGCAGTATAGGAAATTCATTAGGATCTGTAACTATTTCCGATATAGCCACATATATTACAGGTGATACTGCACTCGAACAGACGGCAAGGCCTCCCAATTCAGACATATCGTCTTCTAGCCAAAGAGAAGTTAAAAGCACAGCATGTCCTCTAAACCCAGAAACGTCGTCTTCAAGCCAAAGAGAGGTCGAAAGCATATCATGCTTCCGATGTTAAAGTCCATACCGTATAAGAAGGCCACTTTCTGACAGTCAGTGAGTGGCAACGTAATGTTTACGAAACAAACAAAGCGCCATTTACAAAATCCTGTATCAGCTGATGCACGAACGAACAAAAGTTAAAATTACGTTGGCTATTCTGAGTGCACTGCCGATGCACATCAGGAAAGCAGAAAATACGCGGATAAGAAAGAGTTCTTGGCTTTATTAATACATTTTATTTTACGAGGTTACAAAACAATGGTTGTTAGCGTTAAAAACTAAACTTCGTGAAAATGTAGTTATTTTTAAGTGTTCAAAATGAAATGTACAATAAAACGATACGACGTGGAAAAGTTTTCTGAAGTTGTGCTAACTTCAGAAAGCTTTTTCACGTCGTATCATCCATCTCAAACCTTGCTTTCAACACGTCCATGATATTAATTCCAAAAGCATACAGAAATATTGCATAATATTGTTGAATTATTTTTTCTAATAATTTGACGAAACGACACGAATTTTAAATATATTTCCAGCCCGTAACATAAGAATTATCAACTTTAAAAAATACGCTATCTCTTGACCATAAAGAGAGTTACTCAAAACTTCGCCGTGACGTGCTGCGCGCTATCTATCGGATATTCTGCGAGCTATTACCAGCCAGAAATGAACCTCTTTCTTGCGCGATATATAACGAATTTACAAACATATGCCAATAGTTATATTTTTCCACGAGCTCTGCATAATTTTTAAAGTAACATATATTTCATCTACAACGATTTGGAGTACAAGTCATTTATATTCGGCCGGTAATCGTTCGTCTACGTAAATTATACGCCATATTGTTCTCTAGAAACCCATCTCCTTGTTTCCGTAGAAAGTGAGACACGCGTGAATAGTTTTTAAGCAATTCTAACGTTATTCCACTTCACATATTTCTAACTTGTATATATTAGTTATAACGTCCAAAGTGTAATAATAGATACAACAGACCGTCTCGCAAATTTTAACCCAAATTCACTATCTCGGACAAATTAAAAAAGAGTTATCAAATATCTAATTATTTGCAACATTTTATATTTTTAAATTTATAACCTACTTATATTTTTTGACAGATGTCAGTCTTAAAATATCTTAAAATTTGTTTAGCATAACAGTACAATGAGAAGTGGATTAGCTGACAGCGTGTTGATAAAAAATACAGCCCCGACGTGACGGACCAGCTGATGGCGGAAGGATACATAGTCAGATGTAAACAGTGGCACTACAATTGTCGAGCTGTCAAAAAGTGGCCTTCTTATATGGTACAGAATATACTACATCTTCTACATGCCAAAAACAAAATTTAAAAAAATGTACTCCAGTGATATTGCTGAATGGCAGAGAGCAACTTTGATCGAGATTATTGGATTGTGAAAGGAAGTAGCGAAGTGCAAATGTAGAACAGTAATTTTTTGTCATCAGAGAAAATGTATGACAATGAAAATAAACCAAGTCTCTGTCGGAGGTCATTTTTCATATATAGACATAAACTAAAGGGCAACTTTTTTGTTTTGTTTGCAAAGTTACGGATTCAGACGGTTTGGCACGGTTTACGAAAGATGGATTAGATTGACGCGTGCCATATTCAACGTAGAAGCTCAGCTGTCACAAGGCATGCCATACCTCACCCCCTCCCACAAGGGCCCTCCCAGTAGCCACCTGCCTCGAGACACGTGACAGCAATTAACGCCTGCGGCGAAGGCAGGTCGGAGCATACACGTGTCAAGGTTGCCTCGGACCCCCACCACCCTCCCCCCTAGCAACCTCGTGAAATTTTTACACGACAAAGAAAGGATCAGATAGTCTGGCAATTTCTGCCCACGTCAAAAACACGTGCTGAAGGCAACACGCGCCGCAGAAACAGCAGACAGGGTTCAGTGGCACCGCAGGTCACTCCATTCTCCCTCCACCTGCAAGAGCGGTGGCACGTATAGGAAGTAGCCTTTGTTCAGCACCTCCCCCTTTCCTCTTCCCCTAACAAGGGAAGACACGTGTAAGGTTCTAAAAGGGAAGACACGTGTAAGGTTCTAAGGGGGGATGGAAATGGTTAAAAAGCCTATTTGTGAGACAGGGGGGGGGATCAGTTACGTGAGAGCAGTTGACCTGATCAGTTACGTCAGTCGCGGAAGTCTGGGCAGTAGTTAACCGAGGCCAGGGAGATCGGACCCCGGCCGAGTCCGTCAGTCGCATCAGTCGGTCAGTCGGTCAGTCAGTCAGTTGAATCAGTGCATCAGTGCCTCAGTCGGGTGAGTGATATCGCACACCGAGGCCAGGGGTTGGGCCCCAGCAGAGTCAATCAGAGACAGTGTTAAGGGGTCAGCCATATTGGAACAAACAACCAGTAATTTCCTGTGCTGCGGGGCGCCGGGCATGAGTCAGTTTGCAGAGACAGTCAGTCAGTTACACCCCGTCGCCGGAAAGTGACAAGCGGTAGGTGGCGCGGAGCTCGGAAGCGCCACACCGGGACGCGTATGGCGTCAGGCATTGGGAGCCGGAGCACGGACGTCAGTCGAGTCAGTTACTATCCCGCACCGAGAAGGCGGAGTCGAGTGGTGATCTGCAACGAGAAGCGCCACGTCGAGCGAGTGGGAGTAGTCCAGTGCAACCCCGCGCCGAGAGCCGGGGTGGGGGCCGGCCAAGGTTCCCTCGCCGGGACGTGGTAGGGAGGTAATCCGTCAGCTACACCCCCACGCCGAGAACGGGAGTCGAGTGGTGAGCTTCAACGAGGAGTGCCACGTCGAGCGAGTGGGAATAGGCCAGTACAACCCCGCGCCGAGAGCCGGGGTGGGGGCCCGCCAAGGGTCCCTCGCCGGGACGTGGGAGTCAGTCAGCCTACGCCGAAGGAGGAAACCAGCTGAGTGCAGCACGCCAACGCCAGCCAGTCCGAGGGCCTATAACAGGGCCCCCCAACTCACCAGAACACAAGCAGAATATAGATAAGTACCCACGTCGCCACTCAGGGATGTGTCCTGTCGCCTAGTGTCCCGCCAAGCCTCGGAAACGTAGCCAGAACACTGTAATCAGCCCTTCAGGCCCAAAACTCGCAGGGTCAATAATGTATGAGTTAAGTCTCGGAAAGTAGTTGCATTGCAGGGAATGTGTGTATGAACGTGATGATGTTATTATGATTCACCTTCTTAAACATTCAAGGCACCTTATAGTCTGTGCCATTTAACATTAACTCTGATCCTAAGAACCACTCTGTATCACACAGGTGGGAAATACCATCAAGTTGACTGGAAGAACATGCATATTTTGTTGAAAAGCCACGAAGAAAGCACTTTGCATATACAAGCAATAATTTCGCTCTTAGTTTGCAAAAACAAGGATGCGCGTGTCGATTCTCAGCTAGTAAACCAAATAGACACCGAACAAAAATATTGGCGGACGTTCTTCGAACGAATTACTGCAATTATAATTTATTTAGCAGAATGAGGTCTTGCATTTCGGGGTAGTGATGAAATTGTTGGTTCACCTCACAATGGAAATTATTTAGGTTTATTAGAATTAATAGCTAAATTTGACATTTTTCTGGCCGAACATATACATATTCATGCAAATCAAGGAAAGGGACATACGTTATATTTGTCAAAAACAACATGCGAGGAATTTATCTATCTAATTACATCAAGCATACTGAATCATATTGTTTGCGAAATTAAGAGATGCAAATACTATTCAGTATCATTGGATTCTCCTCCAGATATATTGCATATATGTAGACCAACTGACTCTGATAGTGTGCCAAATAAATAAATGTGTTGTTTTATTTTATATTGTAAACTTTAATACCTAAAGCAAACCAAGGGCCTCTTGTTCACATTTGCTACAGGCCCCGCGCTGGCTTATTCAGGCACTGAACATGACATGTTGCCATTGGCCGGCAGGTTTTGTTGGGGTACTCCCGTTTCTCCTACCCTTGCATTCCACTGCTGCTCCATTACATTTCACCTTTACCCTCACTGTTAAGCAATATTTCCTTGAGTTCCACTGTTTCACATGTCTGAATCAAGGGATGCAGTTAGAAACAGGTCTTCAAAATGGCGCTGAACCACACATAACAATAAGCTATTTTCCATTATAGACAGCTAAATTTCTAATACTCTGTTTAAAATCAAGTAAACACTGTAAATTCAATTATAACTTTGCTATTCAAACACCACGCGTTTTTAAAAGTAATAAATAACAATTATAAAATATACTTTTTTTGAAGTGAGGTTTTCTCTGAATTATCGGGGTTGATTTCTGCATCCCCAGACAAGGGGGGAAACAACTAGTCGCTGTTTTATTATTTGAATTTAACACACTAAGTTGTTTTTCTCACACCGCAGGAAAACTAGATTTCTCGCTAGGTGGGATAAAAATATTTATGCAGCTAATCCAAACTTTGGAAATGTAATTGATTTAGCGGGAAAAAAAGCTATGGCAACACTGCACGGACATTTCGGCAGGGCGAAGATATTAACAGGTTTCGGACGTTAGGGTATCTCGCCACGTGCGACGGATGCTGTCTCCTGATTGGCGGAGGATTAACTGTCCTACCAGCCNGGGCGAAAGAAACCGACGGGCGTGACACTGCCGCAGAGTGTGGGTGGAGGGAGAGGGGCATTGCCCTCGCCCTCGCAGGGGATGAATCCAGGTCGGGAGTGGGAAGAGAGGGGTACTATGCTGCGACTTAGTGTAGCACCCCTTCGTCCCTTTAACCCTTCACCTTTGGCATTGTCGCAGAACGAGGGCTTCTCCCGGGATTGAAGCTCCCAGCGTCTCTCGTGTCCCCACTTCCTTCCGGGGACTGGGTTCTGAGGGTGTTTGAAGCGTTCTCCAGGACGTAACGAACTCGCTAGCAGAGTAATTACAGCCGTAAGCCGCGTGTAAGGGATGGTTGGGGGGGAGGGGCTGGATCCCTCCTCGCGCCAGTCGGATTGCGCGTCGCGTCGGCTCTGAGCTGCTGCGTTGTTACCCAACTTGCGCGCGTTAACTAAGACGAGTTGGCTGCCGTGCGTTCTCCAGTGCAAATCCCGCTCGACAACTCGTTTAGGCAAGGCTAATCATGAAATATAATGTTGCAACTTTGTTACCTATTTGTGTGAACGGCTTTGAACGGCAATAATATTATCCCAAGGGATTACATTTTTTGCGTTATGAATTTTTTTTTAGCCGGGGAAGGAGGCGGCAGCTGTGTAAATAGGTTGGTTTCAAATGGTTTTTTTCCTTTTTTTTTTTTTTAAAGTTTTGTAATGTATTAAATATGCTTACACGTAATTCCTAAATTATTTCGAACCTTCTGTGGTGTATGCAACCAAACACTCAGTTTTTTTAAATCTCTGTGTACTCCATTTTCCTGTTTTGTGGCGTCATTTCCGGTAAAGAGCTGTTTCTGATGCCATAACTTATCAAGGGTTGTCGACCTATGAATTAAGTCTTATGTCCTTGACTGCATGTGTTTGATGTAAACACCGACTAAAGTAGGCCTATGTGTAAGTTATCGCCACCAACGATCAAAAACTGAGAAGAAATATAATTCTTAAAAAAAAAAAAAATTATGTTAGAAAAGATTATTCTGGCAGGAGGCGTAGGTTTGTGTTGTAGATTACTTTGAAACGAACCAGAATAAAGGAATTAAGTAAAGGTAGATCCTTTTCATTTACGTATAATGAACCCATTTACACATTTTTGTAAAACTTTCCAATGTCTCGAGTATTTAGGTGTACGGCATATTCTGCATCCATTCTCGATACTTAAGTTGTCTTCGCAATTCGATATTTCGTCATATCGAAATATATCCTCCCGAGAAATGGCCATCATATTCACGGTGTTTTTAAGTTGTAACCTACCAATATTACTTGTGGAGCACGAGATGCCATTCATTGCAGACAAAGTATCCATAAGGGCATGCATGTCGTTGACTGTTGGATGTAAAAATCATCTCCGCAATTCTGTATAAAGAAAATAAGACAGTGGGTTTTGCTTAAAATTATATTGTTAAATTCANTGTAACCTACCAATATTACTTGTGGAGCACGAGATGCCATTCATTGCAGACAAAGTATCCATAAGGGCATGCATGTAGTTGACTGTTGGATGTAAAACACAACTATAGGAAAGAAGAATCATAAAAATCATCTCCGCAATTCTGTATAAAGAAAATAAGACAGTGGGTTTTGCTTAAAATTATATTGTTAAATTCANATAAAAATCATCTCCGCAATTCTGTATAAAGAAAATAAGACAGTGGGTTTTGCTTAAAATTATATTGTTAAATTCATAAAAAAAAATGGAAAGAAAAGATTAAGCGCAGTTTTTGACAAACTAATTGTTTCGGCAGAACCTCTTCCCATCTGATATGGATGGAACTTAATAGTTACGTGATATAAGTACAAAAATCATAAGTTTTTTTGATACGTCGTAACATCTACGGATAGCTAGTTACACGTCTAATGCCATGTCCTAAACAGTTAACCGTTAATTGATTTAATTTTTGGTAATGGTGTTTACTTGAATGTTCACTTACAACGACAGAAAATACACAACATGCCAGCAATAGAAAAGAAGGCTCTTCCGTCGAACGGGAAATGAGCGCTGTCGTACTGCAAACAAAACGAATGCTGAATAAAAAAGTGACAAACTGGAGCAGCGATCGAAAGAAAAAAACTAAGCAGTTTCGCGAGGAAACTAACCAGAACCTCAGAAAGGAAGGTTAACTGTTTCAAGTTTTATGTTCTTTTTCGTAAGAACGAGTGTGTTGACCGGCAGCAAGGTTGNGTTGGACTGTGGAAGGGGTGTTGGGGGGGGTTGGGGGGTCGCCAATGGAGAGTGACGCGCCGTGTCGCACGCCGTAACTGACCCACGGTGGCAGCGACCCCGTCCTCAATTGGAAGAAGTGATGCTGCAACTGCCGTAATTGAGCGCGAGCACTCTGCGTCACGAGATCGAGGTCGCGGCGATTAGCGTGCGGAACTGCGCGAGGGGGAGAGGGGAGGAGGGGTGGAGAATGGTGCACGCGCACACAGCGTTTTACATACATACAAGACAGGAGAATTCCGCGAATTCTGTGACCTCGTAGGTTAAATCCCCGTCGTGAGGCGTGTTCGAGCCACAGACATTCGTTCATTGGCTGCTGTCTCGCTGAGAGTGGTGTAAAACGCAACTCTGAGGTCCACTGCCGGCGTCCTCAGATTGCACGAGGTGTCCGGACCATTGTCGGTCCCAGTACCCGAGACCAGGTCCACTCAGTTACCGGAGTGGGCCAGATATCGACCAAGTTGCTCTTTAACTCCCTCGCAGGTGTGTGTCATTGATTTCACACACATCCGGGGCGTGTGTCCGATTACACAAGTAACTGAAATACACACGAGTGTAAGGCCTAACTCAACCCTAGAGCAATAAGCGAAATATTCCTGTCCGTACTTGCCGTATACTGTCGAGCGTACACGCACGTCTCGTACACGACACGAAAAGTCTCGTACACGCACGTACGTTTTTGCGTGAGAATTTCAACCACCTCACTAGAAAGTTGAAGATACTGGTTGGCTGTCATCATCTGTGTACGTTGTCTCGCAGATGGCTGACCTGTAGGTTTGTGACGCTTCCCTCTTATTACCCGTCCTGACACCTCCAGTTCTTATTCCAAACAGCAATCGGCCGGCGTGCAGGCATTTACTCCTGTGTTCATTGAGCTGCCATGTACAGTTCATACAGCATCGACATAACTCTCGTTTCCATTTTAGTGCTATTAACAAATCTGACTTTGTAGTATGTAGTAGAGATCTGCAAAAACAAATAAATTAGGTATGTTGATAGTACCTAGTAAGAAATAGTTTTTATGCAGAATACTATTAATGTGGTTGCGCACGAATGCGATGCGTTGTCCCTTTAATGTAATTGTCTAGACTTAGTTAAGTTTTGTTTGCATAAGGCGGAGGAATAGCTTGAAAGTATAACTCTAGCAGGGCTTCAGAAAAGTTGGAAGTAACAGCGAATGTACTAGGCTATACAATTTGCGTAGGGTGTATTCAGGTTCGTGAGGGATATATGCCTTTATAAAATAAAAGTACTAGATTTAAATTCCTAAGTTATTTACAGTAGTCTAAAGATTCATTAGTAGTTATTTACAAATTTACAAAATAGGATATTCCTAATATTGACTTTTTATAAGTGAGTGCAGGTTTTATACTAATCTGAGTTAAACTCCTATTCACTGTCCTTAAAACTACCTACAGTCATTTAACCCTCTCTCGTTAATTAGGGATATATAATCATAATGTTAATTTCCATACATTCACATCACCCGACGTCCGTCATTCTCGCACGTCCCACTTTCTTACAGTCCAGTCGGTCGGTCCCAGTCTTCCCTATCCCGATATTCACACACACACACACACACACACGCGCGCGCACGCACGC